>CBVK0102767392.1:0-23556 GCA_900067695.1 Picea abies
TTCATTCTTGTTTACATAGCTAACTAACCAACTTTCAACTTCTAACTCTGAATACTTGTTCAAACTATTAAACTTCTTAGCTGATGCAGATTTCAATAATTCCAATTTTTCTTCGAATTGTTCCTTTGACATAAATATAGAATTTAATATGAACTTTGGGTCTTCAATTTCTCCATTGGTTCCAGCCAAATCTTACTTTATCAATTTTAAATATGATTCTCCCCTTTTGACACTTATGGTACCACAATCGGCCAATAGTTCTTTTAGACATTTTATTATTTTAATCCAGCATGCTTTGAGTTGTTTTATATGGACCAGTGAAGCCAAGTCCTCCTCTTTTCTTTTCAATTCACTCATATTTGAAACTTTCATAATAAAGGTGGATACAACTTCTTTATAAAATTCCTCATCATTCTCTAGGTTGACCTAAAGGTATTGTCTCAAATTCGTAGTTCTAGATCCCAAGGAAATAAAACTATTCACCAGTTTCCATACCTTAACAATAAGAGACATTATTTTTTTAATGTTCTCTCCAACATACCTTCTTATAGCAACAAGTAGCTCGATGTTCCTCTCAATCTTGAACTAGATTCTGGTGTTCCGTCAAGGTTCTTCCAGGGCCGCATTGTAGCAATTGGGATGGCTAATATGGGTGGGGGAATCAAATCACTCTCTAGTTATTTAATTCTATCTTTCAGGGTGGCATTTTCATTCTCCATTTCATCAACATACATGTTAAGGGCTTCCCTTGTGGCTTCGTCAATCCGTACAATTCTAGAAGGTGGAACCCCATTGAGATCAAATTCTGAACTAGATTTTCCTTGAACCTTTTTATTTTTTGAATGAACTTTTTCGAGAACCAATTTCTTTGTACTCTTGTCAAACAAGGCATTGTGCAAAGTTAAGGATTCTTCTTCAAAGAGAATTGGCTCGTGTGTGGCAAGTTCTGTTGCAACTTCTCTGCTTTCTTGAACTCTCTATTCCTCATCAGGGAATTCTATATCATTAATGTTTACATCCATGTCCATGTCTTCAAGATCAACTTCATCTTTAGGTGTGACCTCATTTACTCCTTGTTGATTTGTTTGCCTTTTTCTTTTATTGGTCACTGGAAGCTTATGCAGTCTCTCTAGACTTCCCCTAAGAGGGTTACCATCACCTCCATCATCAGAATTGTTAGTTGAAGATTTATTTTGCTCTTGATCTGTAAGTTGAGCGTTTTGTTTTGGTGGACCAATTCTTTGAGAAATGTTTGGAGATCGAGTACTACTTTCATTAACAACTTTTCCTTGTTGCCTGTGTTGGTCAGTAGTGCTAATGACAGTCTCAATGTCCTCTTGTTTATTTTCAATAGAAACTGCTTAAGGGTCCTGGTTGTTACCTTCTTCTTCTCCGACTAGGAATGGATTAGAAAATGAATAGAAACTGCTTAAGGGTCCTGGTTGTTACCTTCTTCTTCTCCAACTAGGAATGGATTAGAAAATGATACACTATAGCTGACAAATGCCACATGATTCATAAACAAGTGATTAGATTTGAACCCTTTAATTTCATCTGCTGACTTTAAATTATATTGATTAAATTGAACTGAAAAATCATCAATATTTACAACATTCTTCAACATAATCTACCTAATTCTCGAGGGTAAAGGAATGAATTGCATTTTCCTTTTTTCATTGAAGAAACATGCCCAAAATTTGTATTCTCTACACACATCTACAAGAAATTTCTTGTCTAACACATAACATGGGAGATATGAAGGTCTTTCTCGAGAACAATAAATTTTGATAACACAAAAATGTTACATTGCTTCAATGCTTCCTTTTTTATCCAGAAAGGTTGTTGCCTCTAAAGATAATCACGATGTGTTTGCCCCAGAGATAAGATTTTTGAAAGAGGAAACAAATGAATTATGCACTTCATAAAAATGATCCATAGCCTTATGTTTCCATAAGGATGGGTACCACATCTATATTGGGTCAATTTTAGAATTGACTTGTTTGGATAAATGCAAGCCTTTAAAAACATGACAATAACTAATGACACAGATTAGGTACGAGGACATATAAAATTTCTTATTCTTCCTTAAATTTCATAACTGATAAGATATTTCTCCAGAAATGATTTTTGCCTAATCGTTGCTTTCTCGTGTATTGCAAAATGCAAGATATATAAAGCTAGTCGAGGAATAGTGGTTGTAGATTCTTGACTGGCTACTCTTGTGAATAGCCATGTCATTTCTTGGTAAGGATTTTTTAACAAACTGACCTAGATATTTGAAAATTCTTCTGGAATCCTTGTTGGGTCTTGAACATACTCTCACAGAAGGTCTAATCCACCATTTCTTGCTTTCAAAAAACTCTCAGCTTCATCTCTTTTGAATGTGATTGTTGGCTCTGGGAGTCTGGACATTTTCTTGAAGAATGAAGGTGCTAGATAAATAGGGGATTCTCCCTGAAGTTGAATTATCCTCTAGTTTTTATCGAACTTGTCCACAAACCAGGAAACTAGTTCTTTGAAATCAAAAAATTATGGTATGCAACCTGCTAAAGCAATCCCTGATATCCAAATTTGATTGGAACTTATTTTTGGAAGCAAAAATGATGAATAATACCGGTATGCTCTTGACCAATGAAAATTTTGATCTTCTCGTCCAAATGTATTGAGGGTGTCTTCGTAGAAGCTCCCCTTTCTCCTGATTGTCATGCTTAATGAAGTTGGTGGATTAATGCACAGTCACTTTAGAACATTAATACCAAAGTAAACCTTTTACCATGATATACCTTGAAACTCTTCTTTCGAAGGAATGATTAATATGAATTAAATTTGAATTGATGGATAATTGTCTCGAGAAGGTCACCATTAATAACGACATTTTAATACTTTAATCGCCTGTCATTTTCCGTGAGATTTGCATTAACTGTACTTTGGGGAGAGTGACAAGATGAGACATGTATTATCACGGGGTAACGGAGGATCGAATGTATGTACAGAAATATTGGAATCAACAGAAACCCGTGGACCTGCAAACTCGCGGTGGACGTTGGGTGCAAGTTTTGATCTTTTCATTAGGCCCATTCACCTCCATTTTTACCACAAAAACCTCTACTTTTGCCTATTTTCATCTACTTAATGGCATAATATGCACAAACAAGGTAATAAGTTGTCTTTTGGAAGAAAACTCTTAGTTTTTCTTGTAAATGATAATTAAATCTATTTTTGCAAACAATTGCCTATAAATAATCTATTACAAGAATTAACCATGTATTACCAGTTATTACAGGAATTGGTGATTAGCATACTTTTGCTCCATCAAAAGGGAAAAATCCACTTGGAGGTACTTCACCAATACAGGGAGATGGTGATTTATCTATCTTATCATTCCCATGGCATTCAACACCTAGTGGTCAATGATAGTTAAAATCGACATGCAATTATTACAGAAAATTTGCAGAACTAGCTGCAAATCCACCAGTTCACTCACATAATTGGGAATTCGATGCAAGGAGCGAGGAATGAGGATCAGTGTATCAGAATATTGAGGATAGAATCCAAAAAAACAAGGAGAAGATATGTTAAACAATAAAATGGAGATCTTAATGATTTTCCTATAATCGGTTTTGAAAAAAAATAGAGTTTTGGGGAGTGATATTCAGAGGTGATTTCTGGAGCGATGAGGATGAATTAGGGAATTCTGTGACATGGGTTTTGTGTGGAATAAGGTCATGTAGGTGGTGGGTAGTCAGATTTCCCGGAAAATACATGTTGAGAGAGATACATGCATATTTATAATACTATTTCTTACAAATTTCCTATAGCGGTCGATTATCAAACCATATGTTAAGGGTTGTGCCCAACCAAGGAACAAAATATGCTTTTAAGATCCATAGATGAAGGCGTAGAGATAGAAAGTATGTTAGATGTAATTTCTCATATATAAACAGGCTGAGCAGATGTATTGGGAGTTCCATATATTTTTTTTTCAAAGCATATCATTGAAAATGAATTGTGACTGTTGATTCAAAAGTAATTGACTAAATACAATGGAGTTCTGAGTTAATTTGATGTGTTAAGTTTCTTAAGAGTTTTGAGTTTGTTTAACAACATATGGCAGGAGGGCCCCTTGATATTAGTTGTATATTTCCTTTAGCATTTTTCTTTAGAATTGCTCTTTCTTTTGATTGCATTCATTTCCTGTAGAATTATAGTCGTTGTAATTTCCTGTAGATGCATAATTTTATATTACAAACAATGTTACTTTGTGTATGGTGAATAATTGTTTGGGATGATGATGTTAAGACAATCAAACAATTGAATGCTCTTCCATCTACTGTGTTATACCAATAATTATCATAAAATATACTCAAAGATTAAACTAAGTCTGAAAGTTTTTCTTATCAACACATTTCATTTCAATGTTGAATAGATTAAGCTTACCTCCAACCAGCCTTTCACTCATATTTAGAAATATTCATTTCTTATTTCAAAATTTAGTTGACCAAGACATAGTGTGTTTGTAAGCAAGCATGTATAGTGACTTCTTGCAATATGGTTCCCTACCATTTGAAAATCAAGTCTAAATGACTGTGATCATATGAATTAATTCATGCTTGTGAGTTTGACATTTTATTGTCTGATTTTTACTTGGAATCATTAGGCAATTTCAAGACTAGTTTTGCACATATTGTACATATGTCTCATAAGTTTACTTACCCGGATTGATAATAGATGTTGAGGAATCTAGACCACTAGATAATCCCAACATTTTGGCGCCATTGTCGGGGAGGCACTAAAGGAATTACTTTTGAAATTGCAAGTTTTCTGTTATTTTTAATTGCAAATTTCATATTTTTATTTTTGCAAGTTTTTTGGTTTTCTTAGGTCCTCATACTTGTTCTTGCATTTTTTCCTGTTGTGCCAACATTTACGACATGGAGGAGTGAATCTTATAAGATGAAAATTTAAAACCTACACACTCACTTTAGTGAGCATTCACAAGTTCTCATCATGTTGGCACTGTAAGTGTGTTTCCTTTTATGCGAGTTTTTTTATTCATAGAAAGAAAAGCTAACTCATGTCAACGGACATCCTGACGACATTAGGGTCTTAGTAGTGTGAGGGCATTCAAGTACATGATCAGATTTTGCTTCAAATTTGTTTAGTGTGGTGTGTTTGATTTTGATTTCATTTATTCTTTTAAAGGTGAAGAAGTCTTTGTTTTTGTAAAAACCCCCCATACATTGATCCATTCACGAGCATAACCTCTTGAATGGACAAAAGAACTTAAGAATGCTCGAGAATTTGTTGAGCAAGGGTGGATGTGTTACTACAAGGATTTTCTCAACTCCTAGCTCAAGGTTCAAAATTGTCACTAGGGATGAGTATGTATCTCTGGAAGCAGAGGATGATCCATGAACAATTTCCACAAGAGGACTTATAAGTTTCTTCTAGTTTTCCTTGTCATCACGAGGAAGAGATCAAAGAGTCATGGACAATCTCCAATGAAGAATAAACACTAGAACCATAAATTAAAGAATTCTTTGCATCTTTATGACTAGATCCAGATCCCTTGTGTACTCATGAAGATGATGATCATTTTTCTGAAGAGCTTCATGACATGACAACTACAAGAAACCAATGAAACAAGGATCATATTGAAGCTTGGTTTCGATCGGTCATCAATCTACAACATCACTCCATATTTCAACAATTATTGGCACTATTTCTACAAAAGCAACTGGCCTCTCATATCCCGGTATTATTTAAGGTACATTTTTAGACTTGGATGTGAGTTTAACAAAGATCTTGTTGTGTGAATGGATCATGGAATGGATGCATTGAAAACATTCCTACACTTGAAAGAGGTTTTTATTTTTCAAGTAAAGTAGGAGTGTGTAATAAATAAATAAATAAAAAGTAAAGATAAAAATAAAGCTTAGTTGTGAAAACCAGGTTACTGGCGCAATTAAGCATGGACTCTGCCAGAAAACTAGCTGGCATAGTTCACTTTTTGTACCAATTTTTTGCAGAATTTCCAGAGATCAATTGGAATAAATTAGTCACGTTTTCAATGATTAACGGTTGTATCAAGCTTCATCTTTGCTAGCAACATCAAGATTTTTCTATTCCTTTATAGTGACATTTATCTGTAGCAGAAGAACACTATTAATTCCAGTAATAAAAGGACTCCATGCATTTCAACAAAAAATTACAGTCATTTCCTATAATAATAGAAAAAATTCTAGTAATAAAAGACAGTTTCAAATTGAAAATTGGTGCAACATACTCATTGAAGCAGATTACAGAGGCATCATCTTCAACATCATTTTTTCAACATCAACAAATTCTTGGTAATGGTAGGTTGATTTGCAAGGTAACAATTTTTTTTTATTTACTTGTTAAACTAGAGTGAATTTTCAAATACAACTTATATGTTTGTGCCATTTACCATATTCCATGAACTAAACCATGATTTCCTTATGACTACACATATTTTGGCCATAGTCATTACACTACCTATCGATCACCATAACCATATCCATGCGCCATCATTTCAAGACATTGATCCTCATATGGAATGGTATATTTACTACAGGAAGATTAAACATCACCATCTTATGACATGATATTCTAAATGTTTGAATTTTCAGATTAAAATATTATCACAAGTTTTTGTTTTATTCCATAATAATAATATAATAATCTATTTTTAAGGTCACAGCCAAGCCACACCAAATTGGTGTATGAGACCCCCTTGTTTGTGGGACAAGGGACCCACCAAATTGGTGTATGAGACCCCCTTGTTTGTGGGACAAGGGACCCCCCTTCGCCCAGCGATTTGACTGGTAAAGTCTACGGAGGTATACATACCTTACCCCCCTCTGGATTTGAACTTGTGACCTCATAAATGCTTCACAAATTCGGTCTATTACACGTGTCCACCATTTTACCTCTATTTTTGCAAAGAATCAAACTTGTCACCAACAAATTCACGAGACAGTGCGAGAAAGATGGCGCCACCATTCGTGGTCAGGTATGAGCCACAAGGAACAACGTTTCTTGATGAGTTTCCTACATGCAAAATTGCTTTTCAAAATAAAAAGTGGGGTCACTGAAACTATTTGAGAAATTTCAAGGGCATTTGATGGAAGGAAAGATAAGGTGGGAGACTTAAAGTTCATCGGCTGCAATTACAAGCAAAGTTTACTTTGTGGACATTCATTTTCACACAAAAAATTTCTTGTAAGCAAGCATTTTTCCATAAACAGAGCATAAATTGATTTGTTGATATCTCCCAAACCGTGAACCTGTTTGCTGTGAAATTTGGACAATAAATGTATCAAGGTATGATGAACAACCACAACAAATTTCAAGTAAATCCAGTTTATATATTTTTAAAAATTGGCCACCGTCACCTTCAAACATTTTTCCTTTTGCTCGAAATGTATGCATCAGTTAGCTGTGATTTTTGTTGAGTAGAAACATAGAGGTGATACCAACAAGATTACCAAATTTCATAGAAAAATAATTTGTAGTTTGAGAAATAATGGCTAGACAAAACGGCTACAAGAAACCAGTTACAGGAATTTAGGTGACTCTAGTGCAACAAGTTTTTACATGTGGATAAGACTTAAGTTTCATTTTCTGTTGTTCTAGTGTGCTAAAGTATTTTACAAGATTGCTAAACGTTTGAATGAATTTGAAGAAGTAGCACCATGGACACAAATTGGTAAGATGTCTAGGATATTACACATGAGAAACATTTGGCTACCTCACATACAACTAAAGTAATGTGCATTTGGATTTACCAGGAGAAATTTGACCAATTGCATGAGGACATGTAACATCCTCTATTTGGGGGAGATGTTGGGTGCCAATTTTGATCTTTTCATTAGGCTCATTCACCTCCATTTTTACCTTAAAAAACTCTACTTTTGCCTATTTTCATCTACTTAATGGCATAATATGCACAAACAAGGTGTTATGGGAAATTACTCCCTATGCTCTTTGGGTCACAAACACAACAGATCAAAACCCAAGGAAACTTGTCTCAAACTCTAATTAAACAATCAATCATGAGTAACTACCTATGATAACTAATTTTCAGGAAAATAGAAGAAGAGTGTTGCCGTTGTACGCAGTTTATAAGACCCTAGGTTCAATTCATCTATGACCAACGAAACCCACCAGACACCGACCCTTTTGGCATCAATTGCTTGTGCAGATGAAGTCTCACCTGAGGTATCTATTAGGGCTGTGAGAATTAGGCTTTTGTAGTATTAAGGGAATGGGAGGCAATCCTTCGATTCATTCTTTCTTATTATGTCAGTGTGTGTAATATTGTCCTTATTTTGTGTTACCTTACTTCATGATATAGATTCATATTATCCATATATTTCATATTACTGCCTAGAGTTGTTATTGTCATGGTCATGAACATTGCACCATATTTAACCATAAGGAAAAGCTATTCTACGATGCATTTAACCATAATTCATAAGCAAACATAGAAAAGACAAACAACACAAGGTTCGGTATCATCTTTTTAACATTCCTTTATTGATTCTTCTCATCCACAGACTGTTACATTCAAGAACTCTATAACCCAAACATATGGGAGAACCCCTAAAAACACACCATAAATTACCTGAGAGGAACAAAGGAACCCTATTTTCCCAACCCATTACATATTTATACAAAAATCTAGGGCTAAAAACCCTAGTTTTTCATCCCAAAAATAACCGATTCCAATACAAGGCCAATTCAGTTAATTGGTTGTTTGGTTGCTTTCTTCTTCTTTTCAATATGCATGTTGCTTTTATGTTGTTCTTCTATTTCTGGAATGTTGGGTTGTCATCCTTTTGTCATGCTTTCTTCTCTTGCTTTATCCTTTGTCAGCTTTATTCTTTTGTTTGCTTTATTCTCTTGTCTGTGTTGTGTCTTGCTTCTGCGCACTTTCCTCCTTTTATGCACTGTCCTCTTGGATGTGCCTTAGTTGCGCGCTCCCTAGATTTCCTTCTTCTTTCACACACTTTTCCTCTCCTTAGTATTTTTCCCAAAAACTATATCAAAACTGCAAAACTGTTTCCAAAGTTGTCTGTCCAACAGGCCCCAAACACTCACCTGTGGCTCATCCCGAGCAACTCATGCTCGTCGCTTGCTCTTCCATCCCGAAATGAAATTTTGATAGGGAGCCTTTGCTACCTCCACCTCTTTGATAATTTTTGCATATGTTGTTGTTATATCCTCTCCCCCCTCTACGGTCAAGGTCATAAGTTTGTCCTCTTCTTCAGTCATTACCTGCTTGACCTTACCCTGCACCGTGGCCAATTCTCCAATTACCTTCACTGCTTCTTCTTACAGTGGTCCCAGTCTCTGTTGAAGGATATTTTTTTGATCCCTCATTTTCTCCACTTCTACATATGCCCGTCATTGAGCCAAAATGACCAACATACGCTCCATTGGTGGCAGTGTAGTCACCCTTTATGTTTCCTGATGTGCTTGTTCTTTCTCTTCTCTTAGCTTGGCCTCTATGCCCTTCATCTTTGGGTCTTCTATTAATTATGTCCACACTTGCGCACTCTCCTCACAGAGTTTTTTGCATTCTCCCTCTATCCTCTTAATGTTGGAAACCTTTGTTGTTTCCATTATTTCGCTACCTTTGCGCACTTCTGGTGGTGTTCCTGCCATATTCCTCAATTGTAAGTCATGAATCTGCTCCTTGAAGCCCTTAATGACTTCACCAATATTTAGTACTTGCTCCTCCAGTGTAGCTTTGACTACTATGGGAACTTCAGGAATGTCCTTATATAACGTTTGGACCGTTTCCTAGGTTCTTTGTGTTATGCCCTTAGCTTCATCATTTTCCTTAATGGCTTTCTTCACCCTTTCTTTGGCCTTATATTTTGTTGATTTTTCATAAGCTAGGTTAAGCATGAAGTTCATTCCATTTTAGCATTTAACTTAACCATAGACAATAATGTTGCAACAACCAAGATCACAAGAAGAAACACCATGCACAAGAACACAAGAAGTATCTAGGAAACCCTTCTCAAACAAGGGAGAAAAAACCAGCCAAATCCTTTGCTATATTCTTCAAGAGAAAGACCTTTCACCACCAAGAATGACTTAGCACACAAGAGGGTGCTTAAGCCCTATAAACCCTAGCGCCCAAGAGAGGTGCACCACTTTTCTAAGTAGAAGTGTTTGCTGAAATTTCCAAACTCACAAGGAAGATATGATTCTACAATGGAGAATCATCTCTTACTTATATTAGACTTGACCACTCAACAAAGGCGTCTATTGGCTCAACAGGGCCAACCTCTCTAAGTCACTATATAATTTATTATTATTATTATTAGTAGTAGTAGTATTAGTATTATTAATATTAATATTAATTATCTTTTACATTTATTATTAAACACATTAAGGTGGGGGCGACATGTACCCTTTACATAATAACTAGGGTTACAGGTAGATCTGACTCTTGAAAAATATAGCAAAGGATCTGATACACCCACTAGTGCTCATCCACTAGGGGCACATTGATAGGGATGCCATGACTCTGATTCACTGCATTACACAGATGAACCATGTCCTCACACGTTCACCTGTGCTCGTCCACAGGCACGTCCACTCTACATATCTGCTTTCCCACTGCCACCAAGAGGAGAATCATCTGGAGTCTTCTTGTCAACTCTGCTTCTTAGAGGAGGCCATCACATCATCTTCATTATGTTCACATGATGATTTGCCCAACACTTTTGGGATTTCCCATGTTCACCTTGTGCTCAGCCACATGCACGTCCTAACTCAACATATCGCTTTTAAATCGGATAATCATCTAGAGTTCTTCTCACTCACGCAATGGAGGAGGCCATCTCTACATCCCTAATTCTGTCCCAGGCAAGAACCACGAACCCTTCATAGGGGCATTCTCTTAGGTTTGTAAGCTAAGAGAAAGACTTCACATGATTGTTATGTTCCACATCTCACAGGTTTGTAAGTTGGAGGATGTCTCCCATAGTTGCACTCATCAACATATTTTTCCTTCATAGTAGCTTTGACTACTATGGGAACTTCAGGAATTTCCTTATATAACTTTTGGACCATTGCCCGAGTTCTCTATGCTATGCCCTCAGCTTCATCATTTTCCTTAAGGGCTTTCTTCAGCCTCATATTTTTCCTTCATAACCTTCGTTACTTGACCATCAATGTCCTTCTTTTGTTGGAGTGCAGCCTCATACTACTACAATAATTGGTCTCTTTCATCCTTCATTTTGACCAACTCATGCATCACTTCCTCTCCTATGGTATTAGTTTCCTGTAATAAGCCTGCTTACAAATCTTGTAGCCTGCACATAGGCATCCTTGATACGACTATATTGAGATAGCCCAACGCATTTACTTGCTCCTGTAACTCACCCATTGGCAGCTTCAGTGCATCTGTCTCAATATGTAAGGTTATATGCCCTATTTTTAGCTATGTTAGGGTTGGATGCGAACTTCCTGCTTCTCTCCTTGCCCCGTGGATGATCCTTCCCTAGACCTACGGTCTTTCGTAACGCTGGTTGCTTCTAGCATTTGTTGGAGTACTCCCAGATGATCCTGCACTTTCTTTTGTTGCTCTTCTTTCTTCCTTGTTGCTTCCTCCCATATTTCTTCTATGGTATCTCATATCTCATAACCAATTATGTCCACATCATCATTAGTTAATATATAGAATGGGGTCTCTCTATGCACCTTAGTTTTCTTGTGCGCCCCCCTACTTGTTCTTTTCCCTCATCCTTCCTTTTTATTCCTGTCTCGGGGCCTGTCGATAGGCTAGGCATCTCACCTGCACCATTATTTTGGTCCTTTACTTGCTCATCACCTTGTTCCTCATCACTTTTGACTTGTTCTTCCTCTTCTTTCGATTTCCCTGTCTTTTCTACTAGGCTCTTTTGATCCTCCTCCCAGTCATTGACTATCAAATTCACGTCTTTTGTTGTCAATGTGTAATTGGTTAGCAACCATTGCTGCATTGGATCCTTCTTGGCATTCACATACATATGGTGCATGATGGCTCTAAATCATGTAATATTCTTGCATGTTTCTATTGTTTTTGCTGATATGCACAATGTGCTCGCAACTGAATAGGTAAAGTTTTCCAAGTAGATGAAAAATGTGTTGTTACTGTCGTTTTTCTTTCTCTTAATTGTTGTGTGCCATAAATTGGCATACCTCACAGCCAAATTGCTACGTGGTGTGCACATACGTTGGTAATACCCTGGTTGTTCCCAATTGACTGATGCAATTAATATTATCAACCATGCATAATGGAATTCAGTGCCCTTTTCTTGGGCCTCCATACAATCATGTAAGAATAGGTTTACCAAGTAGGTGGCCCAGTTCATCTTGACACCTTCCACGCACTTCTCTGCGGTTGCAATGACTACAATTGGACTTCATCTTTGCGACATTTTTGCAGTATCTTGCAGGCCAACACCTATGTCGCAAACCTCACATTTTTTTCGTTGATGCTCTTAACATCCAGACCCCTCTATCCTCTAAATGTCTGGAATTTCTCTTTCATTTACTTGGAGAGGGATCGCTCTCTTACCTTGTTGAACAACAGTCCTGGATCCTCGCTAGCCTTTAGCAAACATGTAATACATGCAATTAGTGCAGTATCGATTGAAACCAGGGGATCCAACCAGAGTGTCCCCCCATGAACACAGCTCAGTAACACCTTCATTCACGCATTAATTTATGTACTCCGCCCAAAACGTGGGATTTCTAACAAGTTCAATATTCCTGCTTTCTCTAACCCCAACGACCATGCCTGTGGCTCTAACAGGATTGCTTCCATGCCTAAGATGCTCGTAGTGTGCAAATATTGATCCCTGGCCAACTCAGGGAATTTTTGTCAATCTGTTATATTATGGTCCACAAACTTAAGATTGGCAATCCTCTCGAGCATATCTTCTTCATTACTTACACCAGTCGAAACTAGTGTTATCAGCAATGGGTACTTCCCATTAGCTGGTACATGTATCGGTGGTGTGGCATCCGTCCTTGGTGGTAAGTAGTCTTTGTGGAAACCTGTCGGTGGCACTGAAGCCGAAGCTCTGGCTACCTCCTCGACCTTTGGTGTCACCACTGGTCACTTCGCCTGTTTCCTCGCTACTACAGACGCTGCTCCAACTTTGGGCTGTTCCATTCAACTTCTATGATGGATTCTTGGGCTAGTTATGCATCTCTTTGCGGGTAGCGGTAGCTCGACTATGTTCTCAAATTCACTCTAGTTCACTCTGTTCACTCTCGCTTGCATGCAACAATGACTTAGAATTAATGGCTTCATGTTGTTTTTGTGTCTTCATGTCAATTGTACATGTCTCATCTTTCCTTAGCTGCCTTGTCGAATCTTCCACCATGGTTGATGAATTGTTAACTAAATGTGCATTTATTACCAAATCCGTCATGTGATTTTTCCCTCGTATTGTCAATCTGTCGTGATTTCCAACGACTTTTACCATTTGAGACTTATACAACGCTTTTATGACATGTCACTCCCGCTTCATAATCATCATTTGTGTGCTTTAATGTTTTTAACGGTTTTGTCATTGCCAAACTACACATTGGTTCTTTGTTGTTTTATCTGTGTGCTTCGCAATTTGTCTCATACGTGTATTGTCTCCTAAATTGGCATAGTTCCATTCTGATGTGTGATTACCATTCCTTCTACACAATTTCTTACGCCTTGGTACTCGAACACTCTTTTTCTTTTTCCTATATCTACTTTTTATTTGATTTCTTCATTTTCTACTTTTTATTTGGTTTTCCTTATTTTTCTTGCTACTATGGTACAACTACTATAATACACGTGTTCTGGTGCAGCCCATATTACTACACACATTGTCGGTTGTCTCTGTAGAGTTTTAGACGACTCCCATTCACCATTCCTTCAAAGACTTCTCCATTCAAGGTTTCCAACCATGCAACACCTATCTCTGTTACCTACTGAATCACATTGGGTCCTAATTAGTGCATTCTAAACTTTCTTGGATGCTGCATAAACTTCTTGTCATAGAGTAGTACCAGATCTCCTGCTTGAAACTTCTTCTATTTAATGTATCGATCATGCCAAGCCTTCTCTCCTTCTTTCTAAACATGTTGATGGAAATTTGCGACAAATCGATCTTCCTCAAGATGTACTAACTATGCTAGTTTCTCCTCTATTGCGCCAGTGTCCGATAACTCAGTGATTGTTGCAATGCGTAGGCTAGGCAAAATAAAATCCATAAGCATTATTGCTTCTTGTCCATGGACCAAACTGAATGGTGTCTGCCCTATCAGCTTCTTACTTGTAGTCTTGTAAGCCCACAATACTGCAAGAACTCTCAAGTCCCAATCGTCTCGCCCTACATTGCAATTTTTCGTCAAGGAGTTCATCAAGATCTTATTGAACGCTTACATTGTTTTGTTGGCCTGAGGAAGATATGGGGTACTTTTCTGATGAAGAATTTGGAACTCCTCAGTCAATGTTGTAATTGTTTTGTTTAGAAAGTGTGTACCTTGATCACTGAGTAATATGCATGAACATCCAAACCTTGTGACTACATTATTGAACAGAAACTACGCAACAGTCTCCGCAGTGCATTATGTAATGGGTGTTGCTTCTACCCACCTTGTCAAATACTCTATCGCAGTGATTATGTACCTTGCCCCTGATCTTCTTACTTGTGGGTTGATTGGCCCCACAAATTCTATGGCCCATTTCTCAAATGCTTGCAACATAACCTATGGATTCAAAGGCATTTTGTCCCTCCTAGATGGCTTTCACACTCTTTGGAATACATCGCGTGACTAACAGTATTCCTTCGCATCTTTGTGAAGTGTAGGCCACCAAATCCCCGTGCACAAAATCTTTTGTGCAGTTGCTCCCCCTGCATAATGTCCTCCTACAATCTCATCATGCGCTTCTTACATTATCATTGGTCTCTTGTGTTCCAACACAGAGTGTCTCAATATTCCATCTGCACCCTTCCAACACAGAGTGTCTCAATATTCCATCTGCACCCAACTAGTATAAATTCCCTGCAATCAACTGATAATATGTTGCTTTCACTACCAATTCTTTCTTCTATAATATGTTGCCTGTACTTAGAAACTATATGATGTCTGAGAAGTAATCATCCACCATGTTTACTGCAAATAGTTTTGCATATGGAAAACTATAATCTAAATTGCCTACAACTTCTCTTGACAATATGTGTGATAGATGATCTGGTCCTACATTCAGCTTCCCTAGTTTCACTACAACCTCAAAGTCATATTCTTGAAATAATAATAGCCATTTGCATATTCTCCCCCCAACATTGGCTTGTTGACTAAGTATTTTAATGCAGAATGGTCTATGTACATCTTAAAGTGAGACCCTAATAAATAATGTCTGAACTTCAGTAGTGCATAGACCATTGTCAATCCTTCTCGTTCTGTGGTAGTATAATTCTTCTCTGTTATAGACAACTTCCTACTTGCAAAAGAAAATGGGTGATCTATGTTTCCTTCCCCTGGTTGGGATAGTACCGCACCCAATGTTATGGATGATGCATATAAATGTACATGGAACTCTTTGTTCCAATATGGAAAGATCAAAATCGACACAGTTGCCAATTTTTGTTTCAAGGTGTCCAAACCCTTATGACAGTCCTTGTTCCATTGAAACTTTGCTTCCTTCTTCAGTAATTTTTCCATTGGTGTTGTGATCTGCACATATCCTTTGATAAATTTCCTATAATAACATGTATGACCCGATGTTTCCCTCAGTTGTATCACTGATGTAGGAGGTTCTAAATCCAGAATTACTGCAATCTTAGTTGGATCTACTAATAGTCCCCGTTTGCACACTACATGTCCCAATAGAATTCCAAACAGTGCACAAAAGATACACTTCTTCAGGTTCAACGAAATATGACGTTGTTTGCACCGGTCCAACATGAGCCTATGGACTTCTATATGATCCTTTAGTATACTAAACATTGTCCAATCATCCAAGTAGACTTCTAGAAACTTATGGATGAACTCCTTGAATGTTGCAACCACTACTCTGGAAAACACCATAGGGACATTCTTTAATTTGAATGGCATAATTGTATACTGATAACTCTCCCACTCTATCACGAACGTGGTCTTGTGTCGATCCTCTTGTGCATTTTTTATCTGATGGTACCCAAAGAATCCATATGTGAAAGAATAAGCCTCTTGTCCTCCTACATTCTCCAGTACCCCGTCCGTGAATGGTGTTGGAAATGGGTCATGTAAGCATGTGTCATTCAACTTCCTTAGATCCACGCATATCTTGATTCCTCCTATCTTCTTGTCCTACACCACCATTGGACTAATCCACTCAGATTATTCTACTGGTTCGACAATTCCCGCTTCCAACATCTTGTCTATCTCATCCTTCACTTTCTCCTTGTACCTCAGATTTAACCTGTAAGGCGTCTGTCACACTAGCTTAGCTCCTTGTTTCAATGGGATCTTCATCTCTCCTAAGTACCCTGTTATTCCCTTCATCTCTGAAAATTTCATTGGGAATAGGTCATGATATTCTCGTAGTAAGTCTGCAATCTTCTCAATTGTTTGAACACTCCAATAATCTCCTATCTACGCAAACTTGGGATTCTTTGTTGTCCCAATGTTTACCTTCCATGTCTTTATAGGTTGTGTATATATGGTGGATTTGAGTTCTGTCCCTTCTATTGCTCATTCTCCTTCTATCTCAGGTACTTATACATTCATAGTATCCTATTCATCATACTCTTCCTTAGCCACATTGTAACACTCCAATAGCTCATGGACAGTCATATTGGCTCTGTGCGCACTACATACGGGTCCCACCTCCATTGTCCCTTCTTTCAAGAAGATTTGCGTTCGAATAGCCTATACCGGTGCATCTATTTATGGAGATTCATGTTCGAAAGTAAATGTGACTATGAACCTCTGGACCAGTTCTTCCCACCCTATTGTCTCCCTGCACATTTCCAATTCCAAATACCAGTTCTTCGGAATTGTGTCTAGTGTGTGTATAAATCTGTGCATCCATTCTGTTTGTGGTATTGAACTCTATAAAGACTTATATTGTTCAACATGAACCTTTGGATCACTCTCTCATGTGTACTTCTACACAATCTTTTCTTCCTTGGTACCAAACCTTATTTGCATTAGTGTGATGCACTATGACTAGTATTTCATTCCCTCTTTGTGTGCAACCCACCATCTAGCTGGAGTCGCCTTTAAGACAACATCTAGTGCTAACAACCTTTACTGTTAGGATACCTACAATTCAAATTCCTTTATAAACATGCTTATATCAGTTAATCCATCATACCTGGGTGGATCAAAAAACTCTGTTCCAATCAAGCACAAGGATCAGGTTATGCGTGCAAATCGTCTAGTTGATACCTCATGCATCCTCTGTTGCCAATGCTCTCAACGTGCTTCTAAGTCTGATGCGCACAAAGTGATGCTTCTCCAACTCAATTCACCGTCCGCTATCAGGTTAACATAATCCTCCATCTACGCAGTCATGTTATATAAATTTTCAATGTCATTCCCTCTTCATGGCTCTATGTATCTTTTTCCTTCTTATGGGCCCAAGGGTGCAGTAAATTTCAAATATCCAACCTCAAATATCATCTCCCTCCTTTTAAAGTTTATGATCACTTGGTTATCAAAAATGCCATTCCAGTCCCATCAGTGCTGGATATTCTTGACTATCATCCACAATCTCAATAACTTCAAAGTTTTCCACGATGCGCACCCCATCTATGTTCACAGGTACTCTTATCAAACGACCAATCAGGACCTTTTTGTGTTGATTTGCGAGCCTTAATTGAACAAGAGACCATACTAACTTGGTTTTTCCCATAAGCTCCCATGTTTTCTTAGGTAAAACATTCATGTTGAATCCCAATTCCAAGATAAGATTGTCCACATCATACTCCCCAATCTGTGCACTGAATCTAAATTCGTCATTGGTTCTCTTCCTGCGTAGTAATTGATTTGCCATCCTTTGGATGATATGATTTTCCATTCCTCTTGTATAGTGATCAATCATGTCATATAATGTACTTAGTGCAGTTTCATCTTTCATTATCTCTACACATCTACTCAAGAATTATGTTAGTGTACTTACCTTTTCCGTTGGTCTCTCTCACATAACACGATCTTCTACACGAGGCACAAATGATGTTGATGCTCCTCAATCCTATCCAAGTACTAATTTTCTCGATTTTTGAAATGTCTCCCTTTCCTACTGAGGATCAAAGGTTGGCACATGCCTTGTTGACTTCCTTACCCATTGTCAAGTCTGCTTTCCTCCTTTGGTCATATCGGCCCCTGTTCTAGCTCCTCCACGCGTAACCATTGTTATTATTGGTCCTTCGTTGCGTCTTTTGAATGATATCTTCTGCACATTCTGATTTGGATTCTGATTTTGGTTTTCTTTGACCTACCATTTCGTAACTAGTTGACGACAATCTTCAGCAGCATGATCCAATGCTCTGTAGTATGTGAACGTTGTACACAGATTATGACAGTCCTGTGCCAAGTGTCCAAGTTGATTATAGTTATAACATGTAATCGACCAGCTTCCTCCTCTACCAAAATTTCCTCTATTCCATTGATTGAAACCTCTTTGATTACAGTTATAACATATAACAATCCCATGCCATGTCTACTTAGGTAAAACATTCAGGTCAGATCCCAAGTCCAAGATAACATTGTCCACATGATACTCTCCAATCCGCGCACTGAATCTGAATTCTCCATTGGTTCTCTTCATGTGCAATACCCGATTTACCATCCTTTAGACAATAGGAGTTTCCCTTCCTCTTGTACAGTGATCAATAATGTACTTAGCGCAGTTTCAGCTTTCATTAGCTCTACACAACTCCTCAAGAATTATGTTAGCGTGCTTACCTTTTCCATCGGTCTCTCTAGGACAACATGATCTTCTACATGAGGTGCAAATGATGTTGATTCTCCCCAATCATATCCATTACTTATTTTCTCGCTTTTTGAAATGTCTCCCTTTCCTATTTAGGATCAAAGGTTTCCATAGGCCATGATGACTTCCTTACCCATTGTTCAATCTGCTTTCCTCCATTTGTCATACCAACCCCTGTTCTAGCTCCTCCACGTGTAACCACTGTTATTCTTAGTCCTTCATTGTGTCTTTCGACTGATGACTTCTGGACATTCTAATTTGGATTCTGATTTTGGTTTCCTTTGGCCTGCCATGTCGCAACTAGTTGAGGACAATCTTCAGTCACATGATCCAATGCTCTGCAGTATGTGCACGTTGTACATGGATTCTAACAGCCCCGTGCCAAGTGTCCAAGTTGATTATAGTTATAACATATAATCAGCCCTCTTCCTCCTCTACTAAAGTTTCCTCTGTTCCCTTGATTGAAACCTCTTTGATTGTTATATTGCGGACCCCCCGCTTTTGCTGCAACATTCTTTTCCTGGATCTTGTACATATCTTATGTGCTCTCCCTCATTAAGTTGAACGTGCGATAATCCTTTTCCTCATGTCCCATTGATTTGAAAAAGTTTAGTAATGTACACTATGTTGGGTGATGGCCCCATTTCTTACATATATCGCAATATCCTCCTCTCGGTAATGTATTTGGTGCTCCTGTTGCCAAATATTTCACAAATGTTGGGCATTCATCCTTGTGATGGCCTTCAGTCCTACATTTTATACACCATAATTGCTCATGTTTCTCCTTTCCACTTGTCACTTCTTCTAGTTGAATTGTCAATGCAGCCAATTGCATCTGAACTTATGCCATTCCTCCACTGTCTCCCACCAAGGATGATTCCAATTTCATTGCAATTTCTAGTGCCTCGGGTTGTGAAGCAACCTTCTATTGAATCAATGGCCTGAAAATGTGTGGTAGAAGCCATGCAATAAACCATTTTTTATGTTGTTGATCTGGGATCTGGAAAGTCAGTCTACCCATCACATCCTTAAATCTCTGATCGAATTCCCATACTGACTATGTTTGTACCTTTTTAATCTCCTTCAGTTATGGGATGTACTGTGAATTCGACTTTGGCTTCTTGAACTCTTTCAACGACACTTGCCTTATTTCTGCCAAAGTCATAGTCTGTCCTACAGGCGTGATATTATGGAACTTCATATACCATACTAGCGCACAACCTCTAAATGTTGTTGTTAATTGTGCAATCTTCACAGCCTTGTCCTATACATTCTTAGCGGCCAAAATTGTTTCGCAGACAAACAAATATTGCTTTGGATCCTTTGACCCCACTCCTTGGAACTTGGGAAGTTTAAGAGTATTATCTAACCCTACCATGTTTCTTTGTATAGTCCCTCCTTTTGGTGATGTTGGTTGACTCTGATTCTGACTCTGACTCTGCGCACTACTTCCACTACTCTGTGTTCCCTGGATAACTACAATTTCTTTTGATAAGTCTTCAACTATTATTTCTTATTGTGGTGACATACATCGGGTCGTGGATTCGACACATGATCATGTCTTAGTAGGACTTACCAGCTCTTCAATTACCGGACTAGACTGAAACCCCTCTTCTTCTCCTCCTATATATGGTATCTCCATGATTTGGACTAGTGTGCAAGGTTCTCTTCCCTCGGGCTCACTACACAACTCTCCTTTCTTAGCCCTAGTCTTTTGCCTCTTGTACCTCATTCCTCTGCGCAAATCTCCAAACTCATATTCTTCCTCTGGTATATTGTCTTCTTGCATCCTCAGTCTATCACTTCCTTTTTCATTGCTTCCTTCATTCTCTCAGACGATCCTCTTGTCATCCCCTGGTTCCCCTATGTGCGCAAACCCTTTGGCAATCAAATTCCATGATCATCACTTGATTTTCATACAATAACATCTTTATCCACGTACCTAATGTTTTCAAGAACCTCTTGTGCGGACCTTTGAAAAAGTTCATTTCTGCAACATTGTATGATTGAATACAATCTACTGCAAATTTTGTAACATAACCTCCTAGTATGTTATCCAACCAAAAATAAATTGCTCGAGTAGTTGGGTTACTTACAAAATCCAGTTGTCTTACCAATTCAAGAGTCTAATTCTTCAGCGTTGCAACCCTGTATCTTCTGGTTTTCTTCACTAGCCTTTCTAGCCACTCACTCAGAATAATTGGAAATTCACCAAAGAAAATTTCATGCAAATCTGTGTACACATACCTTTGCATCCATTGCTTGTCACTCATCCAAGTATTCTTATTCTCTTGTCATGCAAACTCATGTTCCTTTCTTTCCAACCATTTTTAGATCTCCTTTTTAGTCGGCCTCCAAAACATCCCCTTAATCACAAATTCATAGTTCTGATAATAGAACTATTAGAAAAGCAGGATCGAAGAGCAATAAAATAAAACAAATGCGAAAATAAAACATAGAAGATACACAATACAATAGAGACACAAATATACATGGTTCACACAGTGTGGGATATGCCCACCAGATAAATCTCCAGGACCTTCCTTTTTATTATCCAACAAAATGAAGGGATACAACCTACAACACGCCCACTATAACTTCATCTTCTTTCTCTCATAGTCTCCTCCCTCATAATACAATATTCACTATCACCCACAGCCACAATACAATTCCCTCATAAAAGAGGGTTTCCTTATAGGAAAAAAATCCCTAACATAACTTCTACCATCAGATGTGCGACCTTATAATGAATGGTTTAGATTGACTACGAAATTACAATATTTTACAAGGCAATTTTTCCCAAAATTTCACTTCGGGGGCAATCCCCCACCAGGGGGGGGGCTCCATTAATTTTTGTCACTAACNNNNGCCCCCCCACACCCCCCGTCAAGAAATGGGATCCAAGCATGGCTGAAACAAACCTCTGAATCAGGAAGATAATTAGGCTCCACAACCAACAATCTCCCACTTAGAGACTAATCACAACAACTCCACTAATGTTGTTCATGTCGAACTATGATCTACCTTGGACCTGGAAAATTTCTCATCTTCACCTTCATGCTTGAAGGCTAACCAAAACTTAGCAGGATCTCAATTTCTCCTTGGTTTCTACCTTTGTTAACATGTTTGCAGGATTCTAGCTAGTATGTATCTTTTCCAACTTCAAATGTCCATCTTCCAAGACAGATTTTATGAAATGGTACCTGAGTTGTATATGCTTAGTATTAGAATGGAAGGATGAGTTCTTTGCAAAATGAATGGCACTCTCGTTGTCACAATACAACCTGTTATTCTCTTGCTTCTTTCTCAATTCTTCCACAAACCTATGTAACCAAATCATCTCTTTACTAGCCTTTGTAGCAACAACAAACTCTGCTTCCATTGTTGAAAGTGCAACAACCTTTTGCAGTTTTGAAATCCAAGTTACTATTGTTCCACCTACAGTAAAAACATACCATGTGGTGCTCCTCCTTTTATCTTTATCACCATCCATATATGAATCAACATATCCATGTAGTATAGTGTCTAAACCTCCAAAACATAATGCATGAGTACTAGTACTTCTCAAATACTCGAGAATCCACTTTACTGCCTCCCAATGTTATTTACCTGGATTGTTCATATACATGCCACTGCATGTGCAATATCTGGTCTTGTGCACACCATAGCATACATCAAGCTGTCAATTGTTGATGAATAAGGGACCCTAGACATGTATTATATCCCCTCTTGTGTTTTTGGACACATTTTCTTGGTTAATTTGAAATGGCTAGCCAAAGGTGTACGAACTAATTTTGCATTCTAAACCTCTCCAATACCATCTCTATGTACTCACCCTGAGACAATGTCAATTTGTGATTTTTCCTGTCTCTTGTTATTCTCATACCAAGGATTTTCTTTACAACACCCAAATCCTTCATCGCAAATGAATTAGATAATTTCCTTTTGAGCACATTTATATCCTGCATACTAGACCTTGAAACAAGCATGTCATCTACATACAATAGCAAGATAATATAGCTTCCATTTTGTAGCCTCTTAAAATAAACACAGTGATCATAATGACATATACTATAACCTTGTTCTGTCATAAACCTGTCAAACTTCAAAAACCATTGCCTTGGAGCTTGTTTTAGGCCATACAATCTCTTCTTCAACCTGCATACCAAATTCTCCTTCCCTTTGACCTCATCCCCTGTGGCTGTTGCATATAAATCTCTCCATCCAAATCCTCATGGAGAAACGTTGTTTTTACATCTAACTGTTCAAGATGCAATTCTTCTATTGCCACAAGACTTAAAATAGTCCTAATTGAAGTCATTTTAAAAACAACAAAAAATATGTCATCACAATATATAACTTTATTTTGTGCAAACCCCTTTACAACAAGTCTAACCTTGTGCCGCTTTTTGCCTCCATCTTCTTCCTTCAACTTGTAAACCTAATTATTCTACAACGCTCTTTTTTCTGTAGGAAACTGAACCAAGTTCCAAGTCTGGTTATTTACCAAGGAATCCATTTCCTCTTTCATGCCTTGCTCCCACTTCTTTTTAGTGTTTACC
>CBVK0102767411.1:0-14536 GCA_900067695.1 Picea abies
ACCAAATTGGTGTATGAGACCCCCTTGTTTGTGGGACAGGGGACCCCCTCTGTGCAACGAATTGATTGCTAAAGTCTACAGAGGTGTACATACTCTACACCCCTCTGGATTTGAACTTGTGACCTCCTAGGAGGAAACACATGTTCTTAACCATTAGGCCCACTCAAGGGATACTTCCCCACATTCGTGGATAACATCCCTAATAAACTCATGGTGTAGATTAGTCTGTCTCACTCAGGGGATTTGAGCCTAATACCCACTGGCACAAACCCCCTTGTTTGTGGGATAATGGACCCCCTATGCACAACAATTTCACTACTTAGTATATAGAGGTATACATGCCCTATTGCATCAACCTGTGATCTCCAAGGAGGAAACACATGCCCTTAACCATTAGGCTCACTTTTATATATTTGAAGCAAAACTTATAAAATTAGCTACCTCTAAATCCACAATATATGGATCTACAAAACTCACCTACTAATTACCGACAAGAGCAATTTAATTAGTGTACAAACTCAATCTATTTTACATTAAAATTATTCTTTAAATTTGGTAAGAATTTTGTAGGAAATTTTAATTCCACTTTATTGGATGGGAACTTTGACCATAGAACTTTGTCTTTAAATATTTTGGTACATTTAAAAAAATAAACTCACTTGAAAAATTGAATTTATCCACTCATTAACTCACTTCATTACCAATATATACTATAATAACCCACTAAGGACAAACATAAATAACTTTCATTACCACATAAATTATTTTGGTCCATTTTAAAAAAAATTGAATTTATCCACTAGTTAACTCACTCCATTAACTCACTACTATTTATGTAGCTCACGGATCTTGTGGTTGTAACTATAATTGCCCACTAAAAACAAACATAAATAACTTTCATTACCACATAAATATCTAATTTAATTACATTTACACCAATACATATCCCTTACACACAAGTACGGTGTATTGAAACTAAAAAACAACCCATTAACTCACTCAATTACTAGTATATACTATAAGAACCCAATGAAAACAAACATAAATAACTTCCACTACCACATAACATTTAATTTAATTACCATTACACCAATACATACCCGTTACCATGTCAAAAGACATAAAACATTGCACCTACACAAGATGTAATATTAAAAAAAATTAAATGATAAAAACTCTTTAGTTAACCTTTACTCACTCAGTTTGATTTAAAAAAATATAAAATCACCTTCTTTTCCGCATGAGCATTACCTTATAAAATTATTCTTTAAATTTGGTAAGAATTTTGTAGAAAGTTTTAATTCCACTTTATTGGATGAGAATTTTGACCATAAAACTTTGTCTTTAAAGATTTTGGTACATTTAAAAAAATCAACTCACTTGAAAAATTGAATTTATCCACTCATTAACTCATGTCATTATCAATATATACTATCATAACCCACTAAGAACAAACATAAATAACTTTCATTACCACATAAACTATTTTGGTCCATTTAAAAAAAATAATCTCGCTTAAAAAATTGAATTTATCCACTCCTTAACTCACTCCATTATCCATATATACTATACTTTAATAACCCACAAAGGACAAACATAAATAACTTTCATTCCCACATAAACTATTTTGGTCCATTTAAAAAAAATAATCTCGCTTGAAAAATTGAATTTATCCACTCCTTAACTCACTCCATTATCCATATATACTATAACTACCCACTAAAAACAAACATAAATAACTTTCATTACCACATAAACATCTAATTTAATTACATTTACAACAATACATATCCCTTACACACAAGTACCATATATTGAAACTAAAAAACAACCTATTAACTCACTCCTTTACTAATATATACTAAAAAAACCCCAATAAAAACAAACATAAATAACTTTCATTCCCACATAAACTATTGTGGTCCATTTTAAAAAAATAATCTCGCTTGAAAATTGAATTTATCCACTCCTTAACTCACTCCATTATCCATATATACTATAACTGCCCACTAAAAACAAACATAAATAACTTTCATTACCACATAAACATCTAATTTAATTACATTTACAACAATACATATCCCTTACACACAAGTACCATATATTGAAACTAAAAAACAACCTATTAACTCACTCCATTACTAATATATACTAAAAAAAACCCAATAAAAACAAACATAAATAACTTTCATTACCACATAACATTTAATTTAATTACCATTACACCAATACATACCCGTTACCATGTCAAAAGTGTCAAATGACATAAAACACTGCACCTAGACGAGATATAATATTAAAAAAAATTAATGATAAAAACTCATTAATTAACCTTTACTCACTCAGTTTGACTTAAAAAATATAAAATGAATTAAAAAATATAAAATTACCTTATTTTCCGCATCGAACATTGGCCCACGACTATACAAATAAATAGTCGAGATATAGATCCACTTGCGTATTCATGTTGGCTTGGTATTGAAACTAAAAAACAACCTATTAACTCACTCCATTACTAATATATATAAAAAAAAACCCAATGAAAATAAACATAAATAACTTTTATTACCACATAACATTTAATTTAATTACCATTACACCAATACATACCCGTTACCATGTCAAAAGACATAAAACACTGCACCTAGACGAGATCTAATATTAAAAAAAATTAATGATAAAAACTCATTAGTTAACCTTTACTCACTCAGTTTGACTTAAAAAATATAAAATGAATTAAAAAATATAAAATTACCTTCTTTTCCGCATCGAACATTGGCCTATGACTATACAAATAGATAGTCGAAATATCGATCCACTTGTTTA
This sequence comes from Picea abies, assembly GCA_900067695.1. Classification (NCBI taxonomy): domain Eukaryota; kingdom Viridiplantae; phylum Streptophyta; class Pinopsida; order Pinales; family Pinaceae; genus Picea; species Picea abies. The sequence goes on from CBVK0102767411.1 coordinate 2,827, forward strand.
TTCACGTTAGCTTGGTATTGAAACTAAAAAACAACCTATTAACTCACTCCATTACTAATATATACTTAAAAAAACCCAATGAAAACAAACATAAATAATTTTCATTACCACATAACATATAAGTTAATTACCATTACACCAATACATACCCGTTACCATGTCAAAAGTGTCAAATGACATAAAACACTGCACCTAGACGAGATATAATATTAAAAAAAATTAATGATAAAAACTCATTAGTTAACCTTTACTCACTCAGTTTGACTTAAAAATTATAAAATGAATTAAAAAATATAAAATTACCATCTTTTCCGCATCGAACATTGACCCACGACTATACAAATAGATAGTCGAGATATAGATCCACTTGCTTATTCACGTTGGCTTGGCTTGGTAACATTTAGCGCCATCCATAGATTTGAGATAGATAAATTTGTCAAATCACTGAGGCTTAAACCTCAGTCGTTTGTTTGTTTTGGCATCGTGCAGCGTAGAGGCAAGGACTCCATTATAACAACCTTCTGTTGTTATTTGATGCTCTGTGAGGAATATTTGAATTGTTATTTGATGTTCTGAGGAATATTTGAATTGTCTGTATCTGAAGGGTTTTTCTGAGTTGCAAAGCTTTAGCCCTCAAAAAAAATGAGACCTCGGAAGGCAAGTAATAAAACTCCAACCCCAACGCCTCCCAAGAAGACAGCGGCTACCAAGGCCGCCAAGAAGTCCACTAAGCCCAAAGCTCAGCCGTCCTCCGATGTCCCGGTGGAGAATCTTTTGCTAGAGGCCGAAAAATCAACGCCCGTGAAATCACCGGAGGTTTTGGAAGAGAAGAGGAATGCCGGTGAACATGAGAAGAAGGTGGTTTTGAAAGACGAGGATGCAAACACCCCGGTTTCGGCTGGAGAGGGCTTGGAAGGCGAGAATGTTCCAGAAGGTTCTCGAGCCGAAATCCTGGGGGGTAAGGTTGAAGACGCTGCAGCTGTGGCGGAGGCTAAGGCAGAAGAACAAAGCGCTGGAGATTTGACAGAGAAAACTATGGAAAAGGATCAAGAAGAAGAGAAGCAAAGCGCTGAAAATTTAAAAGAAAACGTTGATCATGATGCCGATGCAAAGCCCGCAGAGGAGGAAAAGAAGGATGATGCTGGAAATGAAGAAGAGGTTCCTGATGCTAATGTGGTGGATGCTTATTCTGAATTGCAGAACTCAATGTCGATGTCCGAGCGGCGGAAGCGCAAGAAACTAGAGGTCTTTGTTGGAGGGCTTGACAAGGAAGCGACAGAGGATGATCTTAGGCTGGTTTTCGAGAAAGTGGGAGAGATTACCGAACTGCGGCTGATGAAAGACCTTCAAACTGGGAAGAATAATGCAGAACTCAATGTCGATGTCCGAGCGGCGGAAGCGCAAGAAACTAGAGGTCTTTGTTGGAGGGCTTGACAAGGAAGCGACAGAGGATGATCTTAGGCTGGTTTTCGAGAAAGTGGGAGAGATTACCGAACTGCGGCTGATGAAAGACCTTCAAACTGGGAAGAATAAGGGTTATGCTTTTGTGCGCTACGCCACTCTGGACGAAGCGAAGAGGGCCGTGAAGGAACTTGCTAGAACAGAGGTATGTTGAAAGTAGTATTGTGTCCATCGAAAATAGAAGTATGCCGCGAATTCTTTTGTTTGTAAGTTATTTCATGAAATTGATTATTGATCAGTGATCTTAATGATTGTCGAGGCACTCCGTGGCATGTTCTCTTCATGTCATTTTTCCAGTTCGACTACTTGTTCTATAATTGAAGCTGCGTATGTGATTAAAAGCAATCATATATTTTGATCTACTCTGAAACTATACGGAAGGTCACTTCGCATATTGAGTTTGCTTAGGCCTATTTTATATTTATTATCAATTTAAGATATAGTCTAGCGACGAGAAAATTAGGCTTGGCCCGAGACGAAATTTTCACTTTGAAGCTGCACTGAAAGTAATCAACAGACAGCAATGGGAAAGAAATGATGATTACATGATATTAAATACACCGATTTACTTTTGACAGAACATAAATGGTTCATTTGGAAGAAAGTTAGCATGTGGGAAGCCGCCATGATTCCTTTTTCTAAATTCTTTTTATCATTGACATGTATTTTCTTGATTGTTTTTTATTTTCCCTGGTCTTTTGAAATCCGTGTTTAAACTTTACAGAAATGGCATCCATTATTTTTCCATCGTGTTGCTATCTAAAACATTAGCCGCTGCTTATTGAATCCCTTTTTCTTCCCATTGTAGATAGGAACTTTCTGGTGCAATGTATTTAACGAAAGATTCCATTTTAATCCAATGACGTTTGCTTTCTTTCAGATTCGAGGGAAGAAGTGTGGAGTAGTGCCTCTTGAGGAGAAGGACACTATCTTCCTTGGCAACATTGACAAGAACTGGACCAAAGATGAGGTAAGGTTTACAAATCAGTTAGAGGTTGACTGTTAAATGTGCTAAAAGGAACGATAGGGTGATGTTGCTATTGGCCTCGTGCGTTCTCTTCTTTTTCTTCATTCTGAATATATTAGAGAGTTTGAGGTGAAGGTTTTGTTGTTTGGGGTCTTTACTACATTGTAATGAGTTGTCTTATTCTTTGAATATTATCGTCAGTTCTTTATTCATTTTATCCATATTAAATACGGCTCAGACATTTTTGGGGTTGCTTAGGGTTGAAGCTACGTATGTGTTGTTTGTGTCTCTGCAGGTCTTAAACAAGTTGAAAGAGGTTGGAGTCGAAAATATTAATGATGTCACTGTGATTGAAGACCCCAGCAACACAGGAGTTAACCGTGGCTTTGCATTTTTAGAACTGGAAACTCATAAAGATGCTCTAACTGCATTTAGAACTTTGCGAAAGAAGAATGCTTTTGGGGAGGATAGAACTATTAAGGTTGCTTGGGCTCAGCCTTTGAATGATCCCGATGAAGACGTAATGGAACAGGTATGACTGGATGAATATTTATTGCATTGTTCTTTAAAGGTAGTTTTGTATATCTTGTTTATTTGTCAGCTTTTCAAATATTCTAGTTTTCAATATGTGCTTTAATCATTATTCTGCATCGTCTTCAACTGTATTGCATGCTAAAGTGGAAGCTTGCTTGTCCTTGCAGGTAAAGTCAGTGTTTGTAGATGGCTTGCAGCCAACATGGAATGAGGAAAAAGTTAAAGAACACTTTGGCAAATTTGGTGAGATAGAAAGGGTTGTTCTTGCATGCAATATTCAATCTGCCAAGAGAAAAGACTTTGGGTTTGTGAACTACACTACTCGAGAAGCTGCTATTGCATGTATCGAGGCATTCAGCAAGGATGATGAACTGATTGATGGAGATTCAAAGGTTTTCTATTTTTATTGCCCTTTCTCTAAGAAAAAATACTAAGCAACATATGGAGCTTTTTGCAATTTCAGTTGGAACTTCTTTAATATTTTGGTTGTCATACAGGTGAAAGTTAAGGTGTCACTAGCCAAACCTTCACATAAGGGAAAACTTAGAAAGGGAAAGTCAAAAGGAACAAATAAAGGAGATTTGAAGGGAGGAAGCAAAGGAGTTTCTCAAGGTAAAACAAATCAAATTTCTTTGATAACTTTTATTTCCCAAATAAGATATTTCTATATTTTAGTTTTTATGTTGTTTGTTATATATTATAAACTATATTATCATGTATCGCTAATTTTTGTGTAATGTATATCACTTTTTTATGTGTATAATTATTTTTTAAGCTTTATGTTCATTGTTAATATTGTAATTTATTATTTAGTTGGCTATCATTATTCCATGAATGCATTCCCTATGAATAGGGCAGTCCCTACCATGCCCCACTGGTATATGCATTGGCCCATTCTCAAATAGCTTGGAAATTGGAGAAACTTGAGAAAGAAATTTAGGTTTCCAATACGTTTTAAAGATTTAGATATTTACAATAAGAATATTAAAAAAGGAGGTAATAACTAGAAAATAAAAAGTAAACATTGTTCTTTGCATTTATATTATCATGGGTAGAGAGTAGATGTTAAGAGTAGGGAAATGCCTATCCACTTTTTCGTGCTCTTGGATAGGATATTAGGCATGCACACAACTTGTGTGGATTGTAGATAGTTATGATAAGATTCTATATATGCAAGCTAGATATTTATTATAAGATTCTTATTTCAGACTCTGGAGGGTTTTCTCATATATAAACATTGCAATGTTAACAGTCTATATGCTTGGTGTTTTAACTTTTCTTCTCTCTCTTCAAAGTTCACACACACACATACATATTAAATATATACATGCACATGCAAATCTCATGGTTTGATAAGGGACTGCTGCAGAGTATGTGGTGGGATGGAAACGATTTTTTTTGTTGAAGAATTTACTTATACTAGATAAGAGTGAGCACTTTCTGGTCCATTCATTTGGGTGGAAACCAAAGCATGTTGTGAAAGCAGCACACTGTTCATGCTTTGCTTGTCTTCAGGGCACAGTTGAATGTAGATATAATTAATGTGAAAAATGACTCGGACTCTGAGAAGAAAGCAACATCATCGTTGTATGTCTATGCACCAATCTCCAATTATTACCAAAGGAACTTGATATAGACTAGGAACTTTGATGTGTTAAACCCGTTGATTATGACATGGCTTCAAATGGAACTTTTAGACCACTTAACTGCTGTTGAAATCTATAAACTAGAGGCTCCGTATCCCTTTTTAGTATGTAACCTAGTAGTCTCCGTCTGGTTACAAAAAGGATGGTCCCAGGTCCATGCAAAAATTTAGAAAAGAAAGAGGTCTGATTTTTCTTTAATCAGCCTTACAAAACAAGAAACATATCATATATCAGTCCATCTTCTTCAGTCTTTTTAATTAAAACCTGTTAATACATTGGGTGTGCTTTTTAGAGCAGATTTGTGGGGCTGTTGTTCAGGTCCACAACATATGTGGCTGCTTGTGGCAAATGCATGCTTGGAATCAGTCACCTATTAGGCTATTCCACAATGGATTAAAATACCATCTCCCAAACATTAGACTCCTTCATAATGGCATCCCACCATACTTGCTTCAGTTGCTTCCTTGTAGCTAGAAGGGAAATGGAACTTTTAGACCACTTAACTGCTGTTGAAATCTATAAACTAGAGACTCCGTATCCCTTTTTAGTATGTACTGATTTTCTTTAATTTTTTCTTAACTCTCTAGTTTGATCCTATTTTTTTCTGTCCCATTAATGGAAAGAGAAATATCATTTGATCTGCTTAGTTTGATAATTTCCACAGACCAACTTGGTCTCTTGAGGATGATAATTAATGTATGCATTCTAAATTTGATATCCGGTGTAGTATTTTATAGATATTTATTCTTCTAGATTACAAGATATCTGTAAACCTGTTTATCTAATTTGAAAATCTCTATCTGGTTTGTTGAGTGGGAACAGGTCATGTCCTTAAAAAACGTTCCTCAAGCACAACAGCTGGTGCTGTTGTTGATAAAGGACTTCTTGGAAAGGGTGGCCAACCAACGTTACCTTCAGCGACTCATGAAATTCTACATATTTTAAGACAACAAGCAGCATGGGGACAAGGACATGCAGCTGTTAGTGGAGGTGCTCATTTTGTTTCATGTTCAAGCTTTTTATTGTCTTTGACTTAAAGCTTTTGTATGCAGATGCTACTTTTCCTTGATAAAATCTTTCATTATTCAGAAGAATCACATACTGTTACAATAAATTTGGCATAATCACTGTTAAGATAATATTATTATTAGAAGCAGAATGACTAAACAGTACTTGTTACTATGTTAGTGAGCTTATCTTGTTGAAGGCCTTGGATCCTAATTTCCTCTCTCCACATGTAGAATACAAATAAGATGTTGAGTTGGTTGTTACCATAACAAGGGTCTGATAAACTCTGCCCTAATATCAATAATCCCATTACTACTTGTTTATTACTCACACTTATTACTGGAAAGAGATAAAAGCTACACAGTTATTTCCATAACATTGTCATTTTTACTAGCATTGACGGAGCAGGGTTGTCCCAAGCATGCAAACATTTAGAAGGTTCATTTATATTTTCAATATCTGTTTTTGTTAAGTGACTTATGGTGAACTCAAGGGGACAAATTTAAAGTTTAAACCAATATGTAAGTGTAATTGATTTAGTCCATTTACAAGATAGTGATTGTGTGGGTTCATCTACCTTATTTGAATACTTGCCTTATTGTGACATTCACTTGGGAAATATCCTTCATTGCAAAAGAAAGTTGGCACCACACCTGTCGTTTGAAAAGGTCCCTTAGCTTTACCTGCATCTGCACCCAGACCCAGCCATACCCACGAAACATTGGTTTGATTGTTTTACAGCCTTACCCATGAACCACTGGTTTGATTGTGTCCGGGTTGTTTTTTCTGTTTATATGCACAATCTCTCTTAATAGATGGTGATTCAGCAATCCCAGGTTTGTGCATTTTGCATTGTATGTTTCAAAATATTATGTATGTGCATTTCTGTAACTTTCAGTTTCTGTTGGAGGGCTTCAACAAGTATCTCTGGTTCCACACATACAGTCCATGTCTACCGTTCAAGGGTATGGCCATGCCCTACCAGGAGTTAAACGACCACACCCGCTGGTAATATTCACATATTACTTGAATGTCTCTGATAGTGTTAATGTGGACTGTGCTTGTTTAGCATTTTCTGTTATAAATTTTCTTTATACAGTGGTGAAAGAATATGTAACAATTTTCTCTCTTTCAGGACGGCATATCTGTAAACTCCAGAGGTAATCCACGTGCTCGCTTGGAGAGTACTATTGCAGCTGGAGGCTCAAGGTACGCATGTTTTATGTTTGATCCTTATTTTTTCTTGTCAGAGTCTACAAGATAAAACTTAGGGAAGACATTTCAATGCTGGGGATTGACATTTTTCAGTTTCATGTTGCTGAAATTTGGTTTTGGATATCATGGACTATGTTAAATGATGTTGGAAAATTATTTATGGCAATTTTATTGCTTGTGACTCTAAAGAGATTCCTTTTGTTGTTCTGGCAGCTTTGACTTGTCAAGAGGACAGGCTTTTTTGTCCGGTTTTACAGGACCATCTGTAGGACAAGTTTATCACCATCCAAATATTGGAGCTGCATTAGGCATGTCTAATGGTTTTCAGTCATCTTTTTTGCATTCATTTTGGTTTATGTTCAAGTTCCTGTGCATTAAATCTTAGCACAGAAGCATATTCAAATTATGTACATTTATATTCTAAAAAAATTGTAGGTGGATCTTACCCTCCGGGTTCTGCAAGTTATGTCTCGATTGGATTGCAGGTGAGGTTCTGCTCTGATTATGTGCATATATATATATATATATATATATATCTGATGATTGTTTATTAAACATCGATTATTAAATCTGTAAAGCATTAATAGTGTGACCTGATAATGAATACTGACATAGTTTTATGTGTGAATATGGTAGGCTTGTTATTAGCAAGGGATTTCTCGTATGATTGTTGTTTTATGTTCTTATTCTGCATATGTATTTCAGGGGGCATCTGCACATGGTGGTCGTAGTGGTGGTGCTTCCCATGGTAAACGTATGTGTTTTTCTATTTAGCTATCTATAGTGGGTCATTTGAGCTATGTTTTGGATACATTTTGGCTTTTGTTTAGTCTTTTTGACATTTCATGGTTGTCTTGTCCTATGAACTGATTTTGACATCACAACTTGTTATTTTTGGCACAGGTTGATAGTGCCAGCGTCATTTCTGGCCATAACCCTAACCTGGAGATAAGTTTCAATCTTGGTTGTGGGTAAAGACTATTTATAGATTATGCTGCTCAACAAAATAATCTCAAGCTCATACTTCACAAATTTTGAAATCCTCAAGTTTTGGGCACTCTTCTACCTTGGCTTATTATAACGAGTGCAGAACTTCATTTTATCGGACTCGTTATCTGAATTGTCCTTTCAGCAAACTCATTTTTCTTTTCAACAATGGAATCAGAAGGGAGAACTTTCTCCAATATTGGGCACTTCATCAAGGGGGATTGCAATGTATATTAATTTTTAAGGTTCCTGGGCTTGATGTGAACTTTTTTTGGTCCATTTCGTTACTCATTTGTTGAATATGAGTTGGAACTTGGAATGCTATTGATTAATATTCCCTTTTTCGACATTTCCATTCCTTAGGATTGAATCTACATTGTGATACTCTTCTGGTGCTTGTTTATCAGAATATTGGATCTCAGTCCAATAGACTTTGAGATTAATCTATAGAAGTGACCTTTCAACAGTATACCTAGTCTGACTTGGTATGAGTGGTTGTACTTTGCTTATTCAATCCTCGAGAGAAAACTCATAACTTATGCAGTGAATACATCCTAATTTTCTTTTGAGAAATATATGCTAAACTTGATGTAACAAGTATACTTAAATTGTGATCTGATTTTATCTCGCTAATATTTATCTCAAGATTCAATTTGAACTTTTCTTCCTGGTTTAACCTGAGAAGCCCTTTTGGGTTATAGATCTCAGGGAACTCATATTAATCAAAATCTGAACCTTGAGCCTTCTTTCGTTTATGAATTTTATTTAGTTTTGTCTAAAAATTGCGGACTGTTGTCTTTTTCCTTCCTGATTGGCATTGGAATGCTGGAAGTAATGTGAAAACTTATTTCTCCTGCATGCTTTAAGGAAAGCATTGCCGTTCACATTGGAATGCATTTTGTTATCATATTGCCAAAATTGTACCATACAAAATAACTATTTTGGAAATTCTAGATTATGCTTCTATGAAATTCTCCATTTTGGACTAAAAATTTGATTTCAGGCATACTCTATTTTCAGTGGATTAACATAGCAAGCCCGGGGCATGAATATATATTCCTATCTACTCTAAATAAGAGTTTTTTGGTAGAAGTTACATTAGTTCAATAAAGCTTGATTTTTTGAGATGGTTATTGAAGGATCTTATCACTTACTCTCTCTTTCTATGTTAATCTCTTATTCCATGTGTAAGGTTAGCATTTTATCATCTCTAATCTGTCTCTGAGGTATGTTTCATGTCCCAAGAAATGGAGAGCTTAAATCTGCAACATATTATTGGGATTGGATTTGGAAGCTTGCACATAACAGACATTGGTGTAAAGTGCGTTTAACCATTGAAAAGTGAAAAAGGTAGGCTTTATCAGATTAATACTAACTTGGTCATTTTCTGGTTGTGTATATACTTTAATAGTTTCTTACTAATTATTTATTAGATGCAGGAAATTATATACCACTTCGGTGACTTATGGGTCGTTCGCATTTAATCCATAAATTATGGCTTTTTTGGTAAGGTAGTATTTCCTGTTTCGGGTAAGCTTTGAGGAGCATCACCTTTTTTTATAATAATTTTTGTTTTCTAAAAATCTTTCTACTGTTCAATGCTACCATGGAGGAAGAAAATTTCTTGTCCTCCTCTGATGGATTAATTTTGTGCAAACTGAATTGGCACACTCCTGTTGGCCACGCTGCTTATTTGTTCCAGTGGAACCCTCAATGAATATTGAATTTATTTGACACTGATTATAAACTATTACTATCGTTATTTGTAAACCAAAGGTTGGAACTCCAAAATACTTTATATTGGTTTGATGTTGGTCCTGTTTCATTTAAGAACTGACTTTATTTCACTGTTTCTCCAATCAAGTTCCCAATATGAAATTTCAAACAGCTGTCCTCCCCAGAGAGTTCATGTTTGTTATTTACAGTAAAAAATTATAGTTTACAAAGGTGGATTAGTTTTTGTGGATTTGTTACATGTGTTGTTTCCAACTATAAGTCCACAGGGTTTGCCGAACCTAAAGCTTGAGGTTTGAAATTCGGCGAACCTAAACGAACTCGAACCGGTGCCCGAATTCTAACCTTAGGATGAATTTGAAGGAGAATTTTATTGAGGTTTGGGATGAGGTTTCATTAGGGTTCAATATATATAGCAAAAATTATAGTTTACAAAGGTGGATTAGTTTTTGTGGATTTGTTACATGTGTTGTTTCCAACTATAAGTCCACAGGGTTTGCCGAACCTAAAGCTTGAGGTTTGAAATTCGGCGAACCTAAACGAACTCGAACCGGTGCCCGAATTCTAACCTTAGGATGAATTTGAAGGAGAATTTTATTGAGGTTTGGGATGAGGTTTAATTAGGGTTCAATATATATAGCCGAACCTCATTCAAACCCGAACCGAACCTAATCGCTGTCGAACCCGAACTCGAACCCGAACCATGTGACTTAGGTTTCCAAACACCTTGTTGAGTTTCCAGTTTATGGAGATCTTTATAAATTTCTCACAGCACAGCCACCACAAGTAATTTTCATTTTCCTCGTGCTTAATTACATAGCTACCTTGTTAGAATTATGTCTGTATATTGTATTTATACTTTCTTCCAGTTGACAGTTGGGATTGTCAGTTAAATCTTCTAGAAGCCACTTATTAGTAATGGTAAACACAATATATTTGACTTTTGGAAATTGTTCTTTACATGGAAAGTCCAATCAGCCATCCTCATAATGCCTTGTCTTTCCATTCAATTATGTTAAAATTTGGCCTTGAGAATGACTCTTAATTGATGAAAAGCCAAGGACAAAGTGCATTTTTAGATATATTTATAAGTTGTTCATAGAACTGCATCAGCGCTCTTGGACATCAAAAGGTTCTTGGAAATGAGAGACAAATGCGCTTCTCTTGGACATTAAAAGGTTTTCAGAAATGAGAGAGCATCCTTTGACCATTTAATGGTTCTTCACACTTCTTGGGGTGGCAACTATATCTATCCCATCTTCAAATTGTAGGAATACAGGCTTGGATAAACTTCATTTCGATCCAAGAGGAGCTTCAAGCAATGGTTACTAACACATATCCTCATATCCTCACCAACACATTTCGATCCAAGAGAATGCAACATATCCTCATCCTTACACATGTATGCAATATTGTCCTTCACCAATTATCACTTATCCACTCATGAGTATTACGAAATCTGTGTTTTCCAAACCACTTTACTATTACCATGCATTTTTTAAAACATATTATTCTAATTAGTTAGAATGTGTCACATAGCGCTCCACTCATGAGTATTACAAAATCTGTTTTTTCCAAACCACTTTACTATTACCATGCATTTTTTAAAACAGACAATTCTAATTAGTTAGAATGTGCCACATGAGACTCGAGCGTATTACAAAATCTGTATCTTCCAAACCACTTTACTATTACCATGCATTTTTTAAAACAGATTATTCTAATTAGTTAGAATGGGCCACATAGCTAAAGTTGTTTTCAAAACCAAATATTCTCAGTGCTCCTCACGACGCATCATCCCCTTAAAATTCTCAAATAGAATAATCCATTTCACATTGACCAATGTTGTCATTTTCCACTGAATTTTATGAATAGTGCAATTTAATCTCTGTAGTCCTATGGTCAGGTTTTTAGACCAAACTAGGCTAATGCAAGTGGTCATGGGTAAGAAATGGGTGTGAGGATAAAGGTGTCTCCTCTATGGTTATTGATAAGTTGTAGCAAAACCCAAACCATATCCAAAAAGACAACTAACCAAAGGAAAACACAAAGTTTGAAAACACAAAGTTTGGAGGTTACATCATGTTGAGTTTTTATATGAGATGATTTATAATCGATATATTATTACAATGACGAGTGTTCCATATATAGAGAACAT
>CBVK0102767461.1:0-28852 GCA_900067695.1 Picea abies
GTTTTGGATTTTACTTATGTTAAAAAGGCCTTTGGAGCCTCATTGTAATGATCATCTTCTTGCGAATGCGAGTAGCCATCACATCTCTTCTCAGAGATAAGATTCCACCATTCTAGTGAGTCTCACTCTATATTTTTACAGTGTTTGTACATTTTCGCTCATTAATAGAAATTGTATTACTGTATCTCTGTGTTTATGATTGCATCTCTCATACATTTATGTTATATTGTTCGATATCTAAGATATCTCTGTATATTTCTTTATTATATCTCTGCTTTCATTTTGTGCCAAAAATAATCCAGATCACTTAACCAAATCCTTATTAGGTCCTAAAGCATACATCTTGTATAATTATTATGTTTTTGGTGGTGGGGGTTCTTGCATCATATGTATTTGTCATTTCAACACCTTTTTCCACATACATTCTTGAAATGTGCCATTTGACTATGTTGTTTTCATATCATATGCATTCTCATATGAACTTACGTAAGATGGTTTTATGTCTAATTGCGTAAATTTGGCTTATCACAACGTTTCGTCAGTTTCGTCAAATTTTGATCTAATGAATTGAATGGACACTTTGAAGGATTAAAATAAATTAATTAAAAGTGTATTTTGAAATAAATAAATCACATCTTATAAAATTATTTGTCAAAGAAGAGAGGCAATCTAACATTTTGGAATTTGCATAATGTATTATTTTACGAGCCCTGGATTTGTGATTAAAAATTATGCATTTTTATAATTTCCCTTCTTTGAAAAAACAAAATTTACTTAAACAAGATCTTTTCAAATGCATTTATTTCATGTATTTTCAAGTTTCTATTTTTATACCACGTTTAATATATTTTGTTTTTGTAAGGATAACCTGGTGACAAATCCATGGTTCGAACTTGGAAACAAGAAGTCAATCTATGTGTGGAAAAAGTAGAAACTAAAATCACTTTATACGTGATCAAGGAGGATAGTACGTATTGATATTAGATAGAAAATCCCCTTGAGATGTGAAAGGGCATACTAATACATGTGTCAATCAAAAGATGATTTGATGAAATAAATTATTTCTCAATCTACGACCAACTTCAAATCGTGTTGGAAGTCAACCATAAGAGAGAGTGATGAAAGTTTACAGTTTGACTCACACGACGAACAATAAAGCAGAGGAATTTACCATACTGAGGAAGTTATTCATCAAATCATAATCGTTGAGGAAGAGTGCACATATCAGAAGAGGGAAAATGCGCTTGGAGTGTTGGTTATACTTTTGTTAAGAGTGCTATTACTTTTTTCAATTTAGTTTTTTTTGTCTTCCTAAAATTAGAGTAACTACAAAATTCTGTAGTCACTTTTTCTATATATATTATTTTTTTTTGTTTTACAGGTGTCAAAATATTTACTGCGATATTATTATGGTAGGATTTCATAGCTAATATGTCAAATCAGAGAAAAGCATTCATTTCGACGATTAGAACTGTAAACCATTTGGATGCATTGATATGGGAAATGCCTTGTTTTAGCCTTGATTCGATATTGGATGTGGAGCAATTTTAAGGAACCACTATCTTATTTTTAGATTATAATTATTAAATTATGAGAACTTCATTATAAAAGAGTATGGAATGACTGGCAATTGGGATTGGAAGTTCTGAAAGATATTAATCTCTTTGCACTATTGTAAAGGGGATTCATCCTGTAGAAGATTGGCTACCTGTTGGATTAACAAAGGAGAACACCTTATTTTTGTAATCATTATTGAGCATTATTGTTCATTTTTTATTTTGGAGACTTAATATTCTTTGTTTTATTGGTATGATTATATTTTCTATCACTATTGCTGAATTAGAATAAATCATGCTTATTTAAAATTGTTGTTAAGCTATCTTGCAGAATTGGATAGAGGTAAAATTAGAACTGATATTATGCATTAAGTTGCTAGCTATCTATCAACTTAATGTCATATTCATTTTTTTAATTCTTATTGTTATATAGAACTATTTCTACAGTTTCACATGATTTATTACCTCAAATGCAAATCTCACTTGAATTCAGATATATGTAGAAAGCGATCGGATAACTATTTATCAGATAGCTTTTTGTGCATATCTACTAAAACAATAATAGGCATTAGAATTATTTCTATGGCCTTTTAGCTTCATTTTATTTTGGATTCAAGCTGGTCCGTGGTATTATGTTTTGCTCTTGATTGAGAAGAGATCTATGTCTTTTCCAATTAAGATAAAATAGATTATTTTTTTTTTATCTTTAGACTAGAATGCATTTGCATTTAGTTTAATTTATTGCATTTCTTTAAGTATCCTTACATATGAGAAAGCATCCATGTGGCCTAGTTGAGCCCTCGTTTCAGCTAACTTGAAAGGTTGCCTCTTTGAAGCGACTTCTACGAGAGGTCTTTCCTTTTTCCCGTTAGTACCAATAATAAATATCACACACCAATAGGCATAAGGTAAATTTAGAATTAGTTTAAGAATTTATATTAGTTAGGTTAGATTAAAATTTAGTTTAGGATAGTTTTAGGAAAAGGATAACTTGACCCATTTAACAAGTTAGAATCACCACACCAAATGGATAAGGGTCTAATTGGGACCTGAACGGGTGATCTCGATAATGTTGATCATGGTCAATTATTTCCATCAACGCCTGCATAACTTTATCCACTCGATTTACAAAAGGTATACCTCCATCATGGAAAGGGTTACGTGGATCACAAGGGTACCACTATCATGGGTCATTGTTTAGCATTAAACATCTGAAGATAAAACCATCATCTCAAGATAAAATCAGTCTTACTAACTACACGATGAAATCTAGAGAACTTGCTAACTACACAGAAAGGTATTCTTTCACCTCTTCTTACTAAACTTTTTTATCTTTTCATTTATAATTTTGTTTCACTCAAATTTCACTTTCTAATAGTTCTGTTGTTGACACAAGTATTGATAATATCTCTGTGGGTTTTCTTCATACAATGGATCGAATTTCTAAGAGAAGTAAATCTAGGTGCATTGATTTATCACAAAGGGTACGACTTGGTTTGTTTACCCTCGACCAATGGTTTATCATTGTTCCTTCTAACTTCTAAAATGGGTTTGACACCCTGACTTCCCATTGCATTGCAGAGGTGTGACATAGGGTTCTAACTAAGCCCATGTTATTTTTCTTGGGTTTTACTATTATATACCTACTTAATAATAAACAGAGTAAATAGAATGATAAGTGTTACCAGGGAAAATCCCCCTATACTGGGTCAAGGTACATGCAGAGCACTGACTTCCCTTAAAAGATAGTTATATTCCTAAGCTACCCCAAAACTGTCAAAACTGAATGACAAGAGAGAGGAAAGAAGATTAGTTGGCATACCTTTTGTCCTCGCGGCTTGTGTAGCCCTCTTTCGACTTTGTAGCTTCATATATTGTTGGTCTCCTCCCAAATATGACCTGCAAAAGGCTTAGGAAAACAATGCTACAAAATATATGATCTCTACTTTCACTGTCAATATTCATATATGGATATCAATGCATAAATCAAATGAAATCAAATAGACAATGTTTGGGACAGGAAATAACTCTTTTGTTCAATATTAAGATTACAAATATTACAAACTTCATTGAAAAATGCTCCGCAAAACATGTCTGGGATCCTCTATCGTGGCTCCAAATGCTCCAATCCCATGCAAACTTCTCAAAACCAACTTGTCTCTTGGAAAAGGAGAAAGGGTTGTATTAGGAGAAATGGATTGAGGGGAATGTTGAGGCCAAAACTCAGAAAAGGATGCAAAGCTTGGGCTAGAAAGGGGAAGGGATTTTGGCAGAGAGAAAAGGATGCAAAGCTTGGGCTAGAAAGGGGAAGGGATTTTGGCAGAGTTTTCTTATTCTACTGTTTGTTATTGAAATGAGACCCCAAGACCTCTTTTTATATGAGAAAAATATGGTTATTCGGTTTGGGGACGGGCTACAATGGGTAAAATGGTTGGAAACTCTCAATAGCCCATAAACTTCTTCAAATTCCTTGAAATTTTATATTTTTTTGCAATTTTTGGAGGTAAACATAGGCTAACTAGTATGTAGCTCGTGTATGTATGAGGGCTAACTTGTATGCAACACACGTTTGTATGCGGGCTATCAATTCAGAAAAACACGTAGATCTTCCAAAAAATAGTATTTTAAGAGGAAGCCTCAACAGTATTTTGGAAAAATATGTAAGTGGAAATGACAATTCCATGAATGCATAGGTAGGGAATTTTTGGACTATAACAGATGCCCCCTAATGTGTGAGGTTATAAGATCAACTCATGGCTGAAATACATTGCAATATCTTTACCAGCGGGAAGGTACGGAGTTGAGTTAGCCTAGGACCATAGTTCGAGAGCGTGCCATCTGCAAAACAATGATAATCTCTCTGAGGCAGGAATACCCATGCTCGGGATGAACTAATCATGGATGTAAATCAAGTAAACTTCAGATCCATGTCATATAAATGTCTATATAAAGTGTAGCCACGAGCAATACACAATATATCTACATCTCAAAATCATTTGAAGATATACAAATACAATATGCATCTTTAAGAAGCATCGACGCATGTGGCTCGAGATGAGGACTTCATAGCTTGAGCAATGACTTCAAGATATTCAAAAATCAGGTAGGATTACAATAGTAGTATAAGACTCACTGCCATGAGGTCTTCGACATGTCGTCGGGGAGAGATTGGAGGATCTCGATCATCAGGCATACAACTTCATTAACTTTGAACCCGAACTTGATTGGATTCTCAGGATGGACGACTCGTGAAATTCAAGAGATAAAATACAGAATGGCCAACTTAGGTTGAATAAAAATTCCCTTGGACAAATTATGAGACTCAGAAAGATGAAAATTGACATAAGTCTATGATACAGGAGGCACCACAAAATCTTCATATGTTTGGAAGAGTAACTAAATGGAGGACACAACTCTATGTACCGAGAACAACTTACTAAGGTCACACTAGATCCCAATTCTTGGAAAACAAATGGAAGGATGTGCTTTGTCCAAGGGAGACTATCTTTCTACCGAAAAAGAGTGTATATCCCATCCCCTATTTTTGGAATATTTTTTTTTTTTATCTTTTTCAAAGTTTTAACGAAATTGAAAAAGAATAAAAGAATATTATGTTACAAAGGAGGAACATGTGTCCTGGGAAAGAAAACTAGTTCTAAGGGCATGGAATATATTAATTCTCAGTGCAACAACACATGTGTAGGATAAGGACACTCGAGAAAATTCCTCCATGGGTCAAGGTGTTAAATCACAAGGGAAAAAGTGTTGCAAGGCTTGCATTTAAGGAATGATTTGAAGGTTTAGTTGAATAGAAATATGGAGCAGGCATTAGGCCAAAGATAGAAGGAAGAGACACACGATGTGATTAAGTATGACACAACAAGACCCCTTCCATGTTAAGTTTCACGAGCCCAGAGAAGGTAAGCTCGGTGGTTTTTCAAGTTTAGAGAGTTTGAAAAATACTAGAAGAAGACTCCAGGGAGTTCCTTTTTCGTAACTAGTCCAGTCAGTTTGGAAAAGGGTTAAACTTATACCGAGAGGATGTCTCTTAAAAACCATTTTAACGAGTGTGACATAGACAATATCACTCGGCTATCTTTTCAATTTTAAGGAGTTTGAAAATAGCTTAACTATGGACTCACAACCGTTTTCTGAGTTTAGTCTCCTTAGCTCGAAAAGGTATAAAATATAACTTAGGATAACTCTCCCGGTGAGACGTATCTCCCGAGGCATACCTTTTTCTTGGATAATATATTGGTTGGAAAAAGGATTAAATATATGCTAAAAAGATGTTCTTTCTGTACCAATTAACGAGTGTGAAAGGAACAAGGTGACTCGACGATCTTTTCGTATTTAGGGAGTCTAAAAAGAGCTTAACTATGGACTCCGAGGGGGTTCCTCGTATTTAGGGAGTCTAAAAAGAGCTTAACTATGGACTCCGAGGGGGTTCCTTTTTCATAAGTAATCCTCAAGGCCTAAAAAAGAGATAAACCAAAACCATGGTGAATGGTCATTTTTCAAAATTTAGTCCCTCGAGCCCAAAATAGGGTTGAACTTATGCCTCAGAATACTCTCCTAGCAAACCAAAGCTCCTAGTGAATATATTTATTCATAAATTAACTATCCATAACGAAAAAGGGGAAAAATACAGTTGGACAGATGTTCCTTCAAATTTGAGTTTGGCGAGAGTGAAGGGAAACAAGATCTCTCAACAATCTTTTCATTTTTAGAGAGTCTAAAAATGGCTTAAAGAAGACTCCAGGGAGGCTTATTTTATCAAGTAATCTAGATGAGATTGAAAATAATAAATGAACTCTTGCCAGATATTTCTTTCAAATTTTAAGTTAGCTTGAAAGACAATAAACCATTCTCTTTTGGGAGTCTCCTGGGTAAAGTCAAGAATGATGACTAGAAAGAAGAATGAGGCTTCAATACATAATCATGGCAAGAATGATGACTAGAAAGAAGAATGAGGCTTCAATACATAATCATGGACACCAAAATGCAACAAAGGATATACCTAGGGCATATATGTAGAGATAGGATCTACCACCTAATTATGACACTTCTAAAGAAGCTACGAAGGATCTGTGTCGCACTTTGGTGGGATCGATTGTATGGAAAAGTAGAAAAGTCAACAATATGCTAAATGCAGGGGGTGAAAACCTAACCTATATGCAATAGTTGAAAAAGAAAATACTTTTACCATGGGATGATATAAGCGCAATCCATCTTAAGAAAAACACCAAATTAAAAGAACAAGGTTGTCAGAACTACCCAAAGATATGTCAAAAAAGAACTTAAGTAACTACCAATTCAAGAAAAGGGAAAAAAGGGACCAAATTAGGGAAAAGAGGGTCAATCATTTCTATCAATAGACGTGGACAACTCATTTTTACGATTTCAGCTTCCGATCTCAATAGACGTGGACAACTCATTTTTACGATTTCAATTTGGAAAATAACCAAAAATGTCAAAAACTCTCTTCCTCAAAACATGAATTGAAGGAGCTATGGTGAATGGAAAACCCTCACACCTAGACCAAGTAAGTACAAATCATCCTCTCCTTCAAGTTTATGCCTCTTTTTATGTTCAATTTCATGTTTTGGAGGAACACTTCCTTGTAAAAGGGTCATGTATGTGTGTACATGGGTTGTCCATGATCAGCCTGCGTATGTATGTAGGAAAAGTAATACTTAGCCCATGTACATACGCGATTGTCTTAAAGGCAACCCGTATACACCTCGTTTAATGCTAAAAAAAAGAAACAAGAAGGACTAAACCTCTCCAAATTTTTTGCAACAAGATGTATGTGCATTGGAGAGAAATGGAACATGAGGAGCTTGATTTCTTGGTCGAGGAGGATCTCGAGGCCATTGCTATGCTAAAACAGTATGGCATGTGGAAGTTCTTCCAATGTCCATTCATGAGGGAAAAACGATATTAATAAAACATTTGGTAAAGTATTGGCACCCCGATGCGAAGGCATTCATGCTAGAGGGTCAATAAATGACGCCAACTACGGTGGACATCTACTTTTTGACCGGTCTTTATAAGAGGGGGGAACCGGTCAATCTGGGGGCTTTTCCTCCAAGGTCATACAACATGGAGGACTAAATCGGGATGTACTGTGAGGATGGTACCGAGAAAGTATGATATCATGTGTCAATACAAAATATTACCAGCCTCCACCATCACATCATACTCTTCATGATTGGGAAGATCGCAAGATCTGCAACACTCCATAAGGGCTCCCATGAACTTATGTATTATGTAGTTTAGTGTTTGGAGGCCACCAATTTTTACAGGAGTACTACCATGCTTACATGCATGAAAAAAAAAATCACAGACTGTCACAGGAGGACGAACAAGAACTTCAAGTTTGGAACAATATTATGCGAACTTCAAGTTTGGAACAATATTATGCACTTTCTTCTTCTTTGAGAGTGCCTAGTCTTAGCCGGAGGGAGATAGTACGGGGGCATATTTCCTCCTTTTCGATATTCTACATGTGGGTAGTTTTGTTTCCTAAATAGGGTGAGGGGAGAACCTAGGAGGCATTTGATGGAAATTTTTTTTACGGGTGGACCCATTAGATTCCCCTCATAGAGGAATATCTATATGCAAGAATCAGTTTCGTGAGAGGTCCCGACATGCCCATGCCCCCTAGCGAGGAGAGCAGTGATATAGGTAACACATTTTTTTAAGTTATTAAATTTTTACATATTATCCTTTTTATGTTAATGCTAGAGTACTAAATTAAAGATCTGTTAGATATAGACGTGGGACTAGTGCAATCATCCAACTTTTGGAGGACTAGGCATCGTCCCTAACCAGAGGTAGGACTAGCACGAGTAGGAGGACTAGCAGCTGCAAGAGGACCCCCAACTGAACAAGATAATAGGGTACTACAGCGAGAAGAGAGTAACTTGAGGGCTCTCTCTCATGCATTTCAGATGGTTGAGATCGAGGATCTTCCCCTGGCTATGCACCCACATGTAGTGGGGTGCCCAAGACTTGGGTCTAGTTATTTTGATGTGTTGTGAACGTCGTGGTTCACTATTGCAAGGCCAATAGGCCTAGTGTTGGGTATGTGCTATATTCTTTTCATGAGGGTGGTTTGATTGGGTATGCAGGGGGGCGAACCCCCCCCCCCCAGATCTCCTAGGAACATGAATATAAGTAATATAATCAAAATAGAATTCTATGAGATGTACCCTAAGGAATCTTTAGTGAAGAGTGGGATCGTAAACACGATATACAAATTTTAATTGGGACATGACCAATTGAGCATCGAAATAAACCTAGAGGTGAAAAATAGCATGTGACAAGGAATCATGTAGTAATTCTATCACTTCATTGTACTCGACAACATTATTGGTTGCTTCTCCTAAACAAATACCTCACAAAGACATCAACTGACGACAAGGTGTAAAAATCATCCAAGTTGCATAAGAAAGCCTCCAAGTGTGTCATCTAGCACCGTCTACAAACCCAACATAGACACCAGATTCACTTGACAACTACCATAGTGAAAACAAAACATAATGAATACACGTCCACAAAACAAAAAGAAAAAAATATATAAAACAAACTATACATATATACAAGAAGTCAGGATGAGGCGACTGACCTAAGCGTAATACTTCTTAAGGTAGAGCCCATTTCTAGGCTCCGCTAAGGCATTACTACTTCTTAAGGTAGAGCCCATTTCTAGGCTCCGCTAAGGCATTACCCTCAAAATCAACCAGATGATAAGCATTTTTTTCTAATAGTTTTTTCACAATGAAAGGTCGGAGCCACATAGGTTTTAACTTGCCTGCCCCCAAGGGATCTTTTTCTTGGTCATAGACTAGGACAAGATCACCTTTAGATAAAATCCAAGGGTAGATGGACCGATTATAATGACACTTGACATGTTGTTTATGAGGCTCGTTATCCAAGGTTGCATCTCGACATTGCTCATCGAGCTGCTCGAGATATAAAATACATTTCTCAAGTGGTGTAGTGTTGGGCAGTAGTTCCACAACCAACTTCAGAGAAGAGATTTGAAATTCAATGCACAATATTTTCTCTAGCTTGTAAATGATTTGGAAATGAGAGAAACTGGAAGCAGTATTTACTGAATTTCAATAAACCCAAAGTGTCGAATACAACATCAAATTCCAATTTGAATTGGACGAATTAATCATTCGCTAAAGAATAGTCTTTAGAGACTTATTCACAACTTCTACCTGACCATTCACTTGTGGATAATACAGTGACAAAAGTTCCTATTTAAACCTAAGTTTTGATGTTAATTCTACAGTGACAAAAGTTCCTATTTAAACCTAAGTTTTGATGTTAATTCAAACATCATTTTTTTCTGGAAGTGACTACCATGGTCTGTGACAATCACCTTCGGAATACCGAACTTGGCTACGATCTGGTTAAAAATGAACAGGGAAGTTGTTTCCCAGTCATTGTTAAATATCGACATAACTTCGACCCACTAAGTAAAGTAGTTTACTGTTACGATGATATATCGATGCCCCCTAGCAGAAACTGGCTGACGTGTAGTGAAATCAATTCCCCACTTGGTGAATGGACCGAAAACAATAACTAGGAACATAGGAGTTGGTTGCACCCACATCTTCCAAGAGAAGATCTGGCATGGGTGACACGTCTTAACCACCTCTACACAATCTTTGATTAACGATGACCAAAAGTATCCAGCACGTAGAATATTTTTTGTTGTTTCCAACCTAGATAGATGACTTCAAGATGCTTTGGTGTGATAGTCGTTTAAAAAAATATCTTCTTCTTCATCATTTAGGCATCGACGGAGGACGCAATCCACTCCTCGACGATATAAAGTGTCATCGAGGATAAGATACTTCCGCACTTGGTGACGTACTGGTCGACTCTCATCATGAGAAGCAGAAGAAGGGAATTTAAAATTTTGAAGATACACAAGTATATCTCCATACCAGGGGTCCGAATATGCAATAAGAAAAATATCTTCGTTGATAGGTGAATCTTCGAAGAAGGGAATTTAAAATTTTGAAGATACACAAGTATATCTCCATACCAGGGGTCCGAATATGCAATAAGAAAAATATCTTCGTTGATAGGTGAATCTTCGAGAGAAATATCACCACTTTCGAACAAAATTTCCGAAATTATTTCGCCAAATACCAAGGACTTTTTGGATTTCTTCGAAACAAAATCCAAGTCAAAATTTTGTAGGATAACTATCCATCGACCAATTTTCCTAGCGATGACCTGTTGTGTCAACATGTACTATAAAGGGTTCACGAAAACAACGACAGTGGTCTTGCAAAGTAATATATAATGACAGAACCGTTGGATAGCATGTACATCTACCAAATCTAGTTTATCAACAAGTGTATAGTTGAGTTCTGGTTCAACCAGGCCTCGACTAAGATAATAAATAACATGTTATTTGATCTTGTGACCCTCTTGGACCAAGACCATGCCAATGGTCGACTTTGGGGCAGCCAAATACAAAAATAAATCCTTTCCATAATCTAGAAGACTCAGCAGAGGGGAAAACATCAAGGCACGTTTCAACGATTCGAAAGAGAGATGAGTTGTTTCATCCCAACAAAATGGGACCCCTTTTTCCAAAAGACACATAAACCCTTTAGTGATCTCAACATAATTGGCAACAAAACACCAAAGAAAATTGGATTTCCCTTGTAGACTCTGAAGTTGAGGGATTTTTTGTGGGGGAGGTAATTGAACTATTACCTCAACCTTGAGAGGATTGACCATGATCCATTTTTTTGACACTATGAAACCTAATAAGCGTCCTGATGTTATAGAAAAATTGCACCTATTTGGATTCAAGCGAATCTGATAGTAGCGACACCTCTCAAATATAAGTCATAAATGGGAAGGATGATCATATATCTTACAAGAACGTGATTCCAAATCAACCAAATATGCCTTGACTATTTATTTGATTTCGTGAAAAGAAAACGACATGGCTCGTTGAAAAGTGGCTCCATCATTCTTAAGGCAAAAATGATTTTTTTTAAATGTGAATCTACCCCAACGACAAATAAAATCCATTTTATATTGATCATTGGGATTGATATAAAATTGATTGTACCCAGAAAAACCATCAATGAATGAAAATAACTCACAACCCATGCATTCATTGACGATCTGGTCAATAAACGGGGTTGAAAAATTCTCTTTCGGACAAGCTTTTTTTAAGTCGCAGAAGTCTATACATACGTGGATGGTACCTTGTTTATTGTTGATATGAACAAGGTTTGATACCTATTCCATATATTTCACAGGGTAGATGAATCCATCCTTGATAAGTTTCTCTACTTCATCCTTTATCATGACTGCTTTGCGAGGATTGACTGGGCGAAGCTTCTATCAGACAAGTTTGAAATTAGGGTAAGTCGTGATTTCATGTTCAAAAATACATGGATCAATGCCTGGAATATCCTCATAAGACCAAGCAAAGACGTCGTATAATTCTTTAAACAATTCAGTGTATATCTGAATCTCTTCGGGAGAAAAATCCGCTCCAATGAAGACATTTTCCATGATGCCAGGGGTTCTAGAGATATCAATAGGAATCATTTAAATGATACTTTCCATACTTCCTTTGACATATATTCCATGCATATCAAGAGGATTAATAGGACAAGGTACATCTTTGTTCATGGTCATGATGAACTCTCTGCCTCTATTCCCTTGATCTCAAGTAAGATATAAGATCTACATTTAAATGATACTTTCCATACTTCCTTTGACATATATTCCATGCATATCAAGAGGATTAATAGGACAAGGTACATCTTTGTTCATGGTCATGATGAACTCTCTGCCTCTATTCCCTTGATCTCAAGTAAGATATAAGATCTATGTTGTAGATCATCCCAAGGTCTGTCAGGCCCAATCATTGCCTCCAGAATCACCTCGTCAGAGGGAAAGACTAATTCCAAAGGGTCGTGAGCAGCGAGAGAGTCTTTAGGCCATATAGGATCGTGAACAAGATCTAGCTCCTATGTGGGAGCCAGATCAGGGTTGGTCGAGGCTTGATGGACAATACTGTACGCAACCTCAACAACGAATAAGGGCATGGCCATTCCTAAGTTCCCTCGGGAGATGATTTTAGTTATGGTTGATGAAGTACTATATTTTTCTAATACCTCATGACATCATGAAGAATAATTATCATATTCTAGTGCTTCATATCATATGTGTCAACATAGGAGTTGATTTTCTTCTTACCAAGCTACTGATGGTTGTATTGTTCTTATGTAAAACAATGCTTCTTGTAAGATTATTGGTATTGGGAGCATCAATATTAAAATTTTCAATGGTATTGTATGGATATTGATAGAGATAATATATCTACCACAACTAAATAATAATAATAATTTCCTTGGTAGTTTTGGATTATGTAGGTTATAAATTCACAATTCAAGCTAGAGAATTGAAAATTGAAGAAATGTGACTACCATGTTTTTATGTAATTATGTATAATAAGCACATAAATATATGGCATGCCATTGCTATTCGATTAGAGATGGAAAAATTAGCCAGGGTTAGGCTAGCCATGGGTAAGGACAAGTAAAGAGAGTAATAGTGGGATAAAAAAACTATAATAATCCCACATTATGGCATGGAAAGGTACATATTTTCTATAATCACATTACAACAAGGTAAGGTCTTCATCCGGACTAACTTTATAATTAATTCTCACCCATCTTAGTGAAAAGAGGTTCTGAGAAATAGGGGGAGCTGTCAATCCTTTGATACCCTTCCCATTATAGGGTAGCCTAATTGGGGAAAACAACTGACGGTTCAAGGTTCCTGCTACCTACATTCATCCCACCAACTCACCATTTACTTACTTCACTAAGGAATAGACTAAATCCTTCCACTTGTTGCTTTTCAGATATCAATCCACATTACTTGGTTGGACCTCCTTTTTCTCACTAATAAAGAGGCCCTCTCTTAATAATAAATAGAGTCAACTACATGAGATGGACTTTTGGGAGAGGGGAAATAGTTTAGTCAGTTAGAGTGTTGTTCTATCACGCAAGGATGTTTTGGTGGTAATGAGGGATAGAAATATTGGGAACCTTTACAAGATATAAGGGAGTACCAAAATAAACGAAACATGGTTGTATCTAAAGAAGAAAATGAATCTACTCATTTATGATATTAGTGACTTGGACATATGAGGGAGAAATGGATAAAGTCACTTATAAATTGTAATTTACTTCCATATTTATAATATTTGAATTTGAATTTGTAGAAGAATTGTTTTTCTTGAAGCAATGTAGATACAAGTTCAAAACAGGTAGTCAGAGAAGAAAGGGTATCGCAGATTATATTCATTAATATGTTTGAGAGTCGTCCCTTAAAATTTATTTTAGAGGATCCTAATACTTTGTAATGTTGATAAATGATTACTCTATAAATGTGTGGGACTATATTCTCAAAAGAGAAACTGATGTGTTTAATGTGTTTAAGCAATTTAGAGTTTTGTTTGAGAAGAGGATTGACAGGTTAGTCGTGTGTTTAAGAACAATTAATGGAGGTGAGATCCCATCTTTGGAATTTAAAAATTATTTCAAGGAAGCTAGGATCAAAAGGAATGAAACCATAGTTTATGCTCCTTAAAAAAATGGTGTGGTTGAATGCATGAACATGACTCTTCTAGAGAGAGAAAGGAGCATCCATAGTAATTCCAAGTTGCATCAAGAGTTGTGGGATGAAGAAATCACTAGAACTTGATATATAGTAAATTAGTTTTTATCAGTTGGAATAGACTGTAATATTCCTAAAGAGGTTTGGACAAGTCATTTTTTGGATTGCTCTGAAATTATTAAAAAAAATGTTATGATTCTTATGCTCTTGTTTCTAAAGATCAATGTTCTAATTTGGACCCCAAATCAAAGAAGTATATATTTTATGGTTATGGTGATGGAGTTAAGGGATACATATTATGGGATATTACTACCCAAAAAATCATCATTAGTAGTTATGAAGTATTTTATGAATACCATCTCATAAAATCAGACATAGTAGATGTTGAAATGAAACAGGAAAAAGTACCAAAAAATAAAAATAAAAATAGTTGGAAACTCTTCTATCTAGAACAAATATGATCATGAATAATATTTTGAAGAAGAAAATGAGGATGCAAAAAATATACAAGAAAATGTGGAAATGCCACAACCAACTCTGAAGATATCTACCCAAGCCAAAAATCATCCTAATATGTATGAAGATTATATTTCATCTATTGATTTGATGATTGATAATGGTGAGGAACCTTTTTCTTATTACGGAATGATTGATTTTGTTGAAAGTTCTATGTGAAAAATAACAATGAAGAAAGACAATGGATTCCTTGGAAACGAATAAAAGACGGGACCTAGTAGAATTACCAAAGGGAAGGGAAGTTGTTGGTTGAAAATGGGTCTACAAATTGAAAAAAGGGTGGTGACGATAAAGTTGAAAGGTGCAAAGTAAGAATAGTATAAGAATTGTATTCTCAAACGAAGTTATTAATTTCCATGAAACATTTTCACTAGTTTTTAAGCTTGCTTATATTCCTGTAGTATTAGCACGAGTTTCTTTATTGATGTTGAGTTAGAGAAGCTAGAAGTTTAAAAATAATTTTTACATAGAGATTTGCATGAAAAAATATTTATGGAACATCCAATGGTTTTTTCGGATCACAAAAGAAGGTTTGTTTGAAAACTCAATAAGTCATTGTATGGCCTAAAGTTATTTCCTATGAAATAGTACATGAAGTTTGATTCCTTCATGGTGAGCCATGATCATCATGTTTACTTAAAAAGTTCAAATAATGTTATATTCATTATCTTGGTGTTATATGTTGATGATATGCTTGTAGCTAGAAAAAACATGGTTGAGATCAATAGGTTGAAGGCTCTGTTCAATAGGATTTTTTATATGAAGGATCTAGGAGCAATGAAGAAAACTTTGGGAATACAATAAAAAAAAATAAGGAAACACGGTAAGATTTGGTTATCACAATAGAAGTATTTCATGAAGATACTCATGAGATTCGATGCGAATGCGAATAATATGAAATCCGTAAATATCCCTTTGGATTCCCATTTTAAGAATTCTTCAAGTTTGTGTCCTAGTAATAAGGAAGAAAATGCTTATATGTCTTGTGTACCATATGCTAGAGGAGTAGGAAGTTTAATGTATGTGATGTTTTGTGCAAGACTAGATATTTCACATGTAATTATTGTTGTCAATAGATACATGGAAAATCTAGGTAGACAAAAGTGAAATGGGTGTTTGTAGTGATTGAGTTTGTGATTATGTTGATTTAGATTTTGCAGGTGATTTTTCCAAATGGATATGTACTTTAGGTTATGCCTTTACTCTTGAAGAAGGACTTGCTTGTTGGATGTGAAAGCTTCAATAAATATTTTTTTATCCACTACTAAGGTAGAATATATAATTATCTCTCATGCAAGCAAGTAGGTAATTTGGTTAAAGGGTCTATCGAGTGAGTTTAGAAAAGTGAAGGACAAGGTGAAGGTATACTGTCATAGTCAAAGTGATATCCATTTGGCTATCAATATAGCTTATCATAGACCAATAATACTGCTATAAAATACCATTTTTTAGGATAGGTTATTGATGGTGGTGGAGTAGCTCTTAAGAAATTCTATACTCCAGAAAATTGTGCAGTGGTCCCACCCACCTCCTCAATTGTTACTTAACCACTATGAGGAGAGAAGACATTACAGAGTGATCAAGAAAAGAAAGACATTACCGACCATTATTATTATGTGTTAAAGCTAAGAGGCCATGAAGAGAAACAAAGCAAAGAGTCTATGTTGTACTATTAGAGAATTTGTTGTGTTGTTTTACTTATTTTGGCTTTAAAAAAGTGATAAATGAGCTTGGAAAAAGTATTAGGTAAATTGTTATCATTGTGGACAGTGTTAAAATTGTAACAACAATTAAAAAAAAAGGTGAAAATTTTATGGTAAAATTCAAATTTGATTAAAAGAAAAATTTGGGGATTAATGTAATGGTGGCATGTATGTTGAATACATTATATATGTGTAACATTGAGAGGCATATGCAATTTTTGTAACATTTTTTTGGAAAAATTGTAACACTCATAATTTGCTCGATATTGTGAAGGTTTTACCATGTAAATCGCGCGTATTGTATTCTTGAACACTATTTTGTTATATATTTTCCGTTATTTCTTAACAACGAATCTGTGTTGCAAACTCATATGATTATGTTGAGTTACATTTTTTCAACAATGACAACCACCATATTCCAAGAAGTATTCACACTAACGCAAGTAACAATTATATGTGATAGATTAATCTAGCAATTATAGTATTGTGCAGATGCACAATAAGGTTTAAGTTTATATATTTTTTCGATACGAGTCCAAACAATTGCTAGGCTTGAAGATAACACATAATCACTTGTACTATCTGCAATGGAGAACAATACTTGCTTCAATGTACCTTGAAAAAACGATGAGTATTGTTTAAATATTTGAAAAGAATTGCGCACAAAATAATTCAATCTAAAACTTAAATCATACGCTCACTCTTGAACTTGTTTAAAGGTTCTAATGATAATTTTAATTTACTGTATTTCATACAAAATTTTCACAATATAAAAATGAAACAATCAACTCATTAACATTTTATATGGANNNCACAATATAAAAATGAAACAATCAACTCATTAACATTTTATATGGATTTAACTATTATAAAAAAAAAAAAATCACTATACTATATAAATATATAAATAAGAACGAAATGATTAGCTCGTTGGCATTTTATATGGATTTTCTTTGTGTATGTGTAGCATTGGTAAAATAAAAATAAAAAAAATGATTTTCATTATTGATTGATTATTTTTATAGGTGTATATAATTGGAAATGACCAGAATTAATAGGCTTTTAATTACAATTGGATTTTAATTAACCAATAAATAAAAAGCTGTGATATAACCCAAAAAAAAATGTCCATTGATCATTAAAAAAAAATGTAATTAAGATGCATTGACATTTAAGTATTTTAGTGTGATTTTGTTTTCTACTCCATTTAGGAGGGTGTTATTGGCTACCGTAATTTTTTTTTACCAGGTGTCCATGCATTTTATGAATATCATTTAAAGATATATTTTTATATTGTTAGTGGGTGGATGATTGGTGGATGAGTGTTTGTGGCTGCGTGGATGTGTAGCCTGCCAAGATCACTGTAGATGTTTCAATTAAACAGGTATATGTAGTTCATGAATATCATTTAAATTTATCCAAAAACCATGTGTTTCACAAGAAAAGAAAGAATATTGAAACTCTCTTTCACTTCATACATGATCTAGTCAATAATGGTGACAACACACTTCAATTTTGTGGCTCATGAGATCAACTCGCAGATATTTTTACGAAGCCACTAGGAAAATCCGTTTTTTTTATTTTCATAGACAACACTTGGACATTATCAGTGCTGATGTTTGTAACTGTTGAGTTTAAGAGGGAGTTTTAGTTATATATGAACCTCAACAGTATGTGGTTGTACCCTGCGATCTGTCCTGGCTAGTTGTGCAATTGTTTCTTGATTTTCTTGATTTGTTGAACCTTATTTAACTCAACTCTTTTCCCTTAATGAATTGTGCTCCCCTCATTCCATCTTTCAAATTTCTTCTTCTCTGTATTATCTTCTTTTCCTCTTATTTTTTCATAAAGGACTTTCATAACTCTTATTCATCCTTGCCCCACCAAGGGACTATAGTTTTTCATACGAAGTCAACTATCGTTGACTCCTTATTAGTGGGTCCATTCTTAAATATTAATAGGTATGCTTTGGTAATATTTTATAGGGCTTATCAATGTTTTGGAACTTTTTTTTAATTATGTTTTATTAAATTTAAAAATATTCTTTTTCAATTTCAAAAATAAATTATTTTCATTTTATGATTGGCTCACACCATAATGATGGGACTAAATAGTCCACGTGGAGGGAAATATTATTTTCCTCTTTGTCAAATTTTTTAATTCATTTAAAAAATGATTAAAAGTCAATTATATCCTTGGTTACTCTGCATGCTCACACTGCAGTCGATGCATTCTTCTATCTTCATCTCCTTTACATGCATGGTTACCCTCCAGGCTCACACTACAGTCAATGCATTTTGTTGTCTTCATTGCCTTTACATGCATGGTTACCTTATAGGCTCACACTACAGTCAATGCATTCTTTTTTCTTCGTCGCCTCTACACGCAGAGGGTTCTCTTTGACTATATCCTCATTCTGCATCATCATCTTCATGTCTTCCCTTGTCCTTCTTGTCTAAGACTGTGCCTTTTTAACGTGATTCTACATCATCACATAATCTTATCTCATCATCCTGGTCATCCCTTGTCCTTCTTGTGGAGTCCACTATCCTCACACTCCTAAATTTCAAAGGAAAATAGATATATCAATCAACAAGTTGAGATAGACAACTCAATATCTTAAATGTATAATATCTCATTTTTGAGAACAACTCAGATTTATGCCATAATTGCAGGAAATTCAATGCAAGGGGCACACAAGATAGATTATGAGCATAGCCATGAAATGGACTCTGAGTCTACCCAAAGAGGTGGTGCTCCTAAATTCTCAGGCGTTGAACCTGAGAAAGAAGATATTATGAGAAAATTGGAGGACCAAGACAAATCCATGTTTGGAGAGCAGTGAGTTTGTTTTGGTAAATCCAATTTTTGTGTTGATGACGGTCTTCTTTTTGTTATTTTTTCTCTATATCATTATTTAATAACTTTTTAGCAAACCAAATTGTAAAAATATGTCTAAGTAGGTTTTGTTGCAGTCGGTGGGAAAGATCCAACCATCAACCGTGAGGATATTAAACATATGGATAAAAAGAACTAGTTATAGATATATGCATAAAAGAGGTCTATAGAAAGGAATTTTTTTTGCAGCACAAGGTAAAGGTGTTGAGTCCTCAACTAGATTCTCTTTTTCATAGAACCTCATCTAGTGGAAGTAACATCCTTCCCAATAGAGGAATTTGTAGCATTGCACTCTCCTTTCGTTCACACAAATTGTGAAATCTATCATGCCTAGTCTCGTGGTTGAATGTTTTGATGGATTTATCAACTTTAGAGTCCCTAATGCATATGGTGTGTTTCTTGTAGCACCTGAAGGCATGTGCAAGTTGTCTATCCTTCCACCGAAGAGAAACTTGTGGTCGTCAATGTTGAGGATGTTTAGAAGTACCAGAAGATGAGAGTTCTGACTCGTTAAGACAACATCATTCCAAACCTAAGCACTCTGCGTTTAGACCATGTTTTTTTTGTGGATGAACGCAACATGAGGACGACGTTCCGACACATGATTCCCTCTATGGGGTTGGGTGGGTGGTATGGTTGTTTCTCTTGAAATGTTGCATTAACACAATTATATGTATTCCAAATTGGTTTCTCTACCACTTCATAGGTAGGGATTCCTTTCTAAGAATTCATCTAGGGTCCTCGAGCTTTGAGTTCTGTCCCTTCCATCGGGGGTTCAGTCACAATTATCTCCCCTCTCCCAGCAATTCGATAAGAGAGATAACATATTGGGTTTTGAGAAACCCTTTAGTTGACCTACCTTTTGAGGCAATGAAAGAAATAAGTTCTTATAAACTACTTATTAAAGAAATGATTTGAAAGAGAGAAGTCTCTACATCCCTCTTCTCTATGGCACATTTTGGGTATCACCTGATAATACTACTATAATATATGGGAGATTTTGCACCTGGTAGAAAGTAATGGATGTGCTCGTTTAACAATAGACAATATAACAATATTGTAGAAAGTAATGGATGTGCTCGTTTAACAATAGACAATATAACAATATTGTCACCCAACCATAGGTCGAAGGCACCCCCGAGCACCTTAACCTTGACAGAGAATGATTCTAGAAGAAAACCCTAGGCTTAATAGCCAAACAAATGTGGTGCACCTCTCTCCAAGGATACCACACCAAGAAAGAATAACATAAACTGGTCAGAGATTCCAACCCAGAAAACCAAAAATGCAGATTGTAGAACTGTTGGCATGATCTGCTCCGAAGACATGCGCACAAATTGGCCAACTGCAGTGTGCACAAG
Source organism: Picea abies (assembly GCA_900067695.1). NCBI lineage: Eukaryota > Viridiplantae > Streptophyta > Pinopsida > Pinales > Pinaceae > Picea > Picea abies. The sequence continues at coordinate 20,722 of CBVK0102767461.1, forward strand.
TGTACTTCTGCAGTTCTGAGAATTCTGCCCAAAATGAAGACTGACCTCCTATATTTATATTGTTTCTGTCATACTTTCTCAGTTGATATCTAATTCTAGGAGCTAATTACTTAGTATATAACATTTACTTTAGATGAATTCTCGATTTTGGCATATGGTACACTCATTCTGATGACAATCATCTCTCTGGTTTCATAGACAGTGATTTTGCAAGCAACCTAGATGACCGGAAAATCACCTTAGGAAATGCTTTTCACTTGGGCATGAACATGATCTCTTGGGCATCAAAGAAGCAACCCATTTTTTCAATATCTTTTGCAAAGGAAGAGTATGTCTCTACTACCTGAACTTCATGTCAAGTTGTGTGGCTGAGAAGACTATTGGTTGATATGTCACATAAAGAAAATGAGCCAACTCCTATCTTCTATGACAACACTTCAACAATTGCTTTGTCCAAAAACCATGTGTTTCACAAGAAAAGAAAGAATATTGACACTCTCTTTCACTTCATACGTGAGCTAGTCAATAATTGTTACAGCACACTTCAATTTTGTGGCTCACGAGAGAAACTCACATCCATTTTTACAAAGCCACTAGAAAAATCCATTTTTTATTTTCAGAGATAACACTTCGGCATTATCAGTGCTGATGTTTGTAACTATTGAGTTTAAGAGGGATTTTTAGTTATATATGTAACCTCAAAAGTATGTGACTGTACACTACGAGCTGTCCTAGCCAGTTGTACAATTGTTTCTTGATTTTATTGATTTGTTGAAGCTTATTTAGCTTAGCTCTTTTCCCTTAATGAATTGCACTCTGCTCATTCCTGTTTTCTAATTTCGTCTTCTCTGTATTATCCTCTTTGCTTCTCATTTTGTCATAAAGGACTTTCATAACTCTTATTTTTCCTGGCCCCACCAAGGGACTATAGTTTTTCATATGAATTCAACTATCATTGACTCCTTATTAGTGGGTCCATTCTTAAATATTAATAGGTCTACTTTGGTATTATTTTATAGGCCTTATCAATGTTTTGGAACTTTTTTTATATTATTCTTTATTCAAATTAAAAATCTTTTTTTTTTCAATTTCAAAAAACAATTATTCACATTTTATGATTGTCTCACACCATAATGATGGGACTAAATAGTCCACGTGGAGGGAAATATTACTTTTATATTTTTCAAATTTTATAATTCATTTAAAAAATGATTAAAACTCAATTGTATCCTTGGTTACCCTGCATGCTCACACTGCAGTCGATGCCTTCTTCTATCTTCATATCCTTTACATGCATGGTTACCCTGCAGGCTCACACTACAATCAATGAATTTTGTTCTCTTCATTGCCTTTACATGCATGGTTACCCTATAGGCTTACACTGCAGTCGATGCATTCTTTTGTCTTCGCCCCCTCTACATGTAGAGGGTTCTCTTTGACTGTATCCTCATTCTGCATCATCATATTCATGTCTTGCCTCGTCCTTCTTATCTGAGACTGGGCCTTCTTAACGTGATTCTACATCATCTCATAATCCTATCTCATCATCTTGTTCATCCCTTGTCCTTCTTGTGGAGTCCACTATCCTCGCACTCCTGAATTCCGAAGGAAAATAGATATATCAATCAACAAGTTGAGACAGACAATTCAATATCTTAAATGCATAATATCTTCTTTGTGAGAACAACTTAGATTTATGCCATAATTGCAGGAAATTCAATGCAAGGGGCACACTAGATAGATTATGAGCATAGCCATGAAATGGACTCTGAGTCTACCCAAAGAGGTGGTGCTCCTAAATTCTCAGGTGTTGAACCTGAGAAAGAAGATGTTATGAGAAAATCGGAGGACCAAGAAAAATCCATGTTTGGAGAGCAGTGAGTCGGTTTTGGTAAATCCAATTTTTGTGTTGATGACGCTCTTATTTTTTTTATTTTTTCTCTATATCATTATTTAATAACTTTTTAGCAAACAAAATTGTAAAAATATGTCTAAGTAGGTTTTGTTGCAGTGGGTGGAAAAGGTCCAACCACCAACAATGAGGATATTAAACATATGCATAAAAAGAACTAGTTATAGATATATGCATAAAAGAGGTCTATAGAAAGGAATGTTTTTTGCAACACAAGGTAAAGGTGTTGAGTCCTCACCTGGATTATCTTTTTCATAGATCCTCATCTAGTGGAAGTAACATCCTTCCTAGTAGAAGAATTTGTAGCATTATTCTCTCCTTTTGTTCACACCAATTGTCAAATCTATCATGCTCGGTCTCATGATTGAATTTTCTGATGGATTTATCAACTTCAGAGTCTCTAATGCATATGGTGTGTTTCTCGTAGCACCTGAAGGTATGTGCAATTCGTTTATCCTTCCATCGAAGAGAAAGTTGTGGTCGTCGTTCTTGAGGATGTTCACAATTACCAGAAGACGAGAGTTCTAACTCGCTAAGCCCACATCATTCCAAACCTGAGCACTCTGCGTTTATACCATGTTGTTTTTGTGGATTAACGCAACATGAGGATGACGTTTTGACAAATGATTCCATATACTGGGTTGGGTGGGTGGTATGGCTGTCCCTCTTGAAATGTTGCATTGACACAATTAGATGCATTCCAAATTGGCTTTGCTCCTCCTTCGTAGGTAGCTCTTCCTTTCTAAGCAGTCATCTAGGGTCCTCCATCTCTCAGTTTTGTCCCTTCCATCGGGGTTTGAGTCGCAACTATCTCCCCTCTCCTGGCAATTTGATAAGAGAGATAATATATTGGGTCTTGAGTAACCCTTCAGTAGACCTATCTTTTGAGGCAATGAAATAAAGAAGTCCTTATAAACTCCTTCTTGAAGCAATGATTCGAAAAAGAGAAATATCTACATCCCTCTTCTCTATGGCACATTTTGGGATCACCTGATAATACTACTATAAGATACAGTAGCTTCTGCACCTTTCTTATGGCTCCAACAATGAAGACTGTGTGGAGAGGCAAAGATTGAACCAATGGGGGAAATGTCAAGCCCAATCGAGAGAGCTAAGTCTTTCATCCTATGATTGATTGTTGGGCCCTCTTTTCTATTATTGAATGTGTTTCAAGCATCTGATTTTCCCTTTCCAAGAGGGGATTAACTCCTATGCTTATAAACAGATTAACAATTGTGGATAAAATCATGATCATCCCAACCTTCTTTTCTCGCACATGATGTTTCAATCTTGTTGATGACTGGTGGTGTTAGCGGTGTGACATTCTCAAAAATAAATTTAAAACATCAAAAAAATATACATAAACTCATTATCTTCCGCCCACCCAATAGGATAATCAAAATAGAAAAAATAACACACATTATAATGCACCGAGGATCATTCTCAATTCACGCACACAAAATCCATATGGGTTTTGAAAGAGGAGGCCATTGAAATGAGATATAGCTGCAAGTGAAGACTACGAACTACAAGAAGCCAAAAAAAATGAGATATACCTGCAAATGAAGACGACAAGCTACACGAAGCCAAAAAAAATACGTGGTCAACCCCAAACGAGCAACATTACTTATGTTGGAATAAACACCACTGACATTGATCACATGGGTGGATGATGGCTCGAAAGAGGGTTAGCTTATCCGAGAGAGAATCAATAGAATGATCCTCACCGTTGAAAACTTCGCAACAATGCGAAGTCGGTGAAATTAACTCCTACTTCTAGAGAAATCGACACTTGGGTATAGTACCTCATTGAAGTCCACATCTTCCCCTTCTCTGCCAAATCGAGTGGCTCTGTCTTTTGAAATATTTTTAGTGGCTTTAGATTTATGTGTAATATTGGTCTGAATTATTTACTTGTCACTATCTATTACTTTATAAGGTTAAATTAAGGATCATCATTTATGTTCATTTGTTTATTTACTTGTCACTAAAGGTTAAATTAAGCATATTATTTGTGTTTTTTTCAAAGTTAAATTGAATGTTTGAAAAGTTGAAATAAATTTATAATGATTTATTTTATTACAAATTTTTAAAATTATTTAATTTTAAAAAATATTATTATAATTAATGTTTTTTTAATTTTTTTCCACTTCACCCAAACCTTTTAATCATCAAGATGACAATTTTAAAATGTTTTTTTTCATTATTTTCCAATTAGTGATTGTTTCCATTATTTTTGTTTGAACCTAATGACAATTTAAAATGATATTTTTCATTATTTTCCATTGTTTTTATTATTTTCTGATGGTGTTAAGTTCATAATAGATGAAAAGAGGTGATAACTAAAATATGAACCATTAGTATGATAAAATGGGAGAGTAGAGTGTTACACAGAAATAATAAATAAAACACACTCACTTGAATTAATGTAACAAATACATATAAATATAACATGGTTATCTCAATATAGATAAACAACCTAGATTACACAATCAATCACTTGAGACAATATCTCAACCACACATCAAACTAATCTTCTCAAATCCAACTCACTAACAATCTCCTAAATAGTAAATTGAGATAAACATTATCTCTAACACACACCCTTAATGTTTATCTTCAGATGTTATCATGTTCTTGAGATGGATTTTGTTGTCTTGGTCTTCATCTAGATTATGTCCTCATCTTTTGTCATCTTCATCCTTTGACTTGCATTATTATGGGCTTCAATTTCAAATTGGTTTCTTATTGGTCTTGTACCTGCATGAATTGTTTACTACAATCCATATAAAAATAAATCCATCTACCGAGATACATGGGTATCAACCGATGTGCTCACCATTTCTGTAGAAATGTTTTTCACCTAAGTGGTTCATCAATATATAAGATTCTTCCTTAATAATACTTTGGTCCCACAAACTCTGAGACATACAACTTGGTCTCAAACATTCTGAGATTCTTTCATCTCACATTCCGAACTGAATCAAAGACTCTAGGTTCTTCAACCTTCATCAAGCTTAGGCTATGGGTACACCTGCCACCCCCGTACCTCTGACAGTAGTCTATTCCACAACTTGATCCACATCCTCTCCATGCAGAAAATGATAACTATGTGTGAATCCACACCACAACATGTATTCCTGAATAGCAAGGCTTACAACAAACATGGGGAGCTAACATGCCTATAACGAGACAAAACAACTTGGACCAAACTTTGGGATGTTGGGTACAATGATCATGCACCCAATGCATCGCATATGTATCATTAGTTCAGATACAACAAGCATTCAAAAATGCTTTACATCAATACAAAGGTTACCATATATATATGCCCAATATACAAGCCCATTTGCTTGGAATCACCATTGCTTATGCTTTTCCTTTTCATTTTGATTTTACATGAACTTTCCACATCCTTGTTCAATATTTGTGTTGAATCCTTACTAGAGTGGTTAATTGTAACAAAAATAACTATACCCCTATTGAGTTAGCTAAGCTCAATAAGATAGATTACATTAATTTATTCCAACACATACACAAAATAAATTATTACATTACCAAAGCATGAAAGTGTTTTCGCCATTTTTTCCCACATGTCATTGTAGCTACCAATAGGTTGGACATCACATATGGAGCCAAAATATATTGCAGGCATGTGAAACATAAACCAGCGCGCCAGATTCCTAGATTTTGCACACGCCAAATCAACACAAGTACCATGTTCCTTTATGCAAAATCAATAATCTTGTGCGCGTTGCATTCCTTCATTATTCACATCAACTATAGTTGAATTTCCTCCTTCCATAGTCTCGGCCTCAGCGATCCATGCTTCCGACCACATTAACGATTTGTCAACGAGGAACCGTGGCTCAATGCCCACCAACTCAATAAAAATCTCAAGGGCCTCCTGGGTCGTGGCCACTCTTTCCTATTCAGTGCCTCGGTGAGCGTCAGCATCATAGTGGGGATAAGTTCCTCGAAGTGCTCACGGTCCGAGCTTCTTCTCTGCGGTAATCTCAACTTATGGGAGAGTCAAGCCACGGATCCTTTGCAGTTATGGGAGAGTGAAGACACCCATATGAATGTGCCTGTTAGGGGAGCCACTCTGGACATAAATAACATTGATTAGCTATTGCTTACATTGAGAATAACTTTATGTGAGTAAGGGGAAACTTTTGATGTTTCTTCCTCTACCTCCTTTTCCCGATCCCCCGACCTGATTCAAAAATATGATTATACTTTGATCCCTAGGTTTTTGTAATTTTTATTAAGTTAGTAGCAGCTAAACCTTTGTCACCTAGTAACAAAGAAATAGATAATAAATTTACGTGTACTTTTCAATTGTACAATATTATTGGAAATATTTATATAATAAATATTTTGTGATTATACACTAGCACAACCACATAGCTGAAATTAAATATGTAAAAAACATCCAAAATGTAATTTAATTCAACCTAAATATTAAATTTGTTTATAAATAATACAAACCCTAACTCCCTAATATATAACCTTCGGTTTTCAAAATAGTTAACATTTAATTTATTCAAGCTTAACAAACTAAAGTCATCCAGTATCAAACATTTTTATAATCCTATAATATTTGATGCCTAGAGATGTAACTTTTGAGAGAAGGGATGCAAGGATGCTATTTTACGCATTGATTATATTGTCAAATATTAACATTAAATAAATAAAGTATCCATTGATTAGATTATGAAAGATTAACATTAAATAAAGAAAAATTGCAAATGATAGCATTTACATTAATAAATATTATGGAATGTTAATATATTTCAAAATTATTATTAATATTTTGTAAATTTTAATACTATTAAAGATAAACAAACATTCTTAAATAATTAATGAGATTTATTATCTTATAAAATGTAAATGCAAAAAACTATTCAATTATGTTGGAGGTATTAATTTCTACCGATCAACAACCACCAGACTTCCAAACTCTTCTCCACCACATTCACCAACACTTCCAAATATTTCTCTCTCGAAACTTTCTCGATGCTCGAGAGTCTTCCGTGACCTCTATAAATACGAGGCGGATGTATGTGTATTATCAATTGAGCAATACAATTTGTGTGTTCATTTGGTTCTCATCTCTTCATCTTGGTATTAGAGCACAAGACTGGGCTCACTCCCTTACTGGATGGCCCAGGATCCTGAGAGGAGTCGCCCACAACGCCCAGTGGTGCAGATATGCAGATTATCGACGAGGATGAGGACGAGCTTTATGCGTTCGCGAAGGGGATTTGCCCGCCTTTCGAATTGGTGAAATTGACGAAGCAATTGAGTCGTTTGCGGGTGGTTGTGTTCGGGTCTGGCGGGATATAAACCCCGCGGATGCTGCCATGATGATGCAAATTCGCTGCGCTGGGGTTTTTGTGGATTCCTTTTCTTCGATTGTGAGGATCCGACGTCGCGTGTTCAGGCCTTCGTCCAGGCCGTTGTGAATTATAACGATTCACAGATGCTGGCGAAGGGTTTTGGCTGGCATTTAGGGTTCTTTGGGCATGCGGGCTGCATCTACTCTGTTTTTGGTCGTTGTAATTATCGGTGTGTGTGTTTTAACTTGGGATGTTATTCAATGGGTTTAAAGAAAAATGCAGAATCATGGGAGTCTTTTGGCCATAGTTGTAATCATTATCAGCTGCTATCAAAAACCATTCGGACAAGGGTGGAGATCCAGAAAAGTTTAAGGAACTTGCTCAGGCGTATGAGGTACTTAGTGATCGTGAGAAAAGAGATATTTATGATCAGTATGGAGAGGATGCACTCAAGGAAGGAATGGGTGGGATATTTATGATCAGTATGGAGAGGATGCACTCAAGGAAGGAATGGGTGGCAGTGGCACCATCAAGGGAGCGAATTCGAAGACTGGTTTTACGAGCTTGCGAAGGACCATCTCTCATCACCATGGAGAACTCTATCTCTATTGAAGTCATTAATGTACTTTGCAAGGAAGGATGATTAAAGGAGGCGCCTAGTATTTTCAATACTGTCCATAAATGAATATGCTTCGATGCTGCAAGGATGCACTAAAATGAAGGCTCTCCCGTGGGGTAAAAATCTACATGCCCACATTATCAAAATTAGATATGTGTTGGACAAAATCTCAGGACGGGATGTGGTGTCCTCGACTGTCATAATTTCAGGATATGTTTAGAATGGAATTTTTGCTTGAAGAATAGAGGAACACGTAAT
>CBVK0102767485.1:0-18521 GCA_900067695.1 Picea abies
TGTTTCACCTTGTTGTAACAACTCCTAGAGAAAAGGGAATCCAATGCAACTACTTGGGATTCGACCTCTTTAGAGTAGGAAGGAAAGATACACTATAGATAGAAGTTGTTTTGTTAATGAAAGGTTTGGTTCTAGACTAGAGATGGGCTTTAGGAGGAGCAAAAAACTATGTGTGTTTATTTGTAAAGCCTGAGGGCCTGTGTTGTAAGCACTTCTACCATTGAATATTCATGAAGCTATTTATCAGATGTTGTTTTTCTTTGTTTCCATTTTACCTTATCTTCTTGCTTAAATAGATTGCAGTCTTTGAGGATCATAGTTTCCATGGATTGATGGATTCATGAGCAACAGAGGATCTGTTGTAGCTTGCCTATTAATCATTGTTTATTGTTTAATCACTCTTTAATCTGTTTGCAGAAAGGATCTATGTACGATGGATGTTCTTCCTTTTGTCATATTCTCTATGCTTATATCCATAATTATATAAAACCTTTATCGGGTATATAGTTTGATTTCCCTTGATCTGTAGGATGTTATGACTCCATGACCAATGGAATGCCTCTGCAGACTGTGTGTTGCATTATCCCTTTCTTACTCAATCTTGTTGATCCACTCAAGTATAAACTTGTTTTAATCATTTATATTCTGATGGGTACTGAACTTGTTCTTAAAGAAATCTAAGAACAACTCTTGGTGCTAACAGCCTCAAAACATATTTACAATGGCAATCTGGCCCAAAATATCCTGGCTCGCTAGCCTATATGTACATTTACAATTGTGGTTCATCGTAGGGGTATTACACTCCACCACCTGTTCTCCATATGTAACCATTGGGGTGGCCATGTTGACTGTCCTTCGAAAATGAACTGTCATTGTAGCATTAATTGAAATCCCAAACATTAAATATCTAGGGGACATTGGCATAATGGAGGTCCCCACTTTGCAAGATGCATCCCAGATGTAACATGGATGCCAATTTGGACCACGCATCGGCTTCTTCATTTAAATTCCTTTTGATATGATATAGGGAAACATTTTCGAACTGAGAAATAACTTACTTGATTCTACCAACATTTGCAGTTGATTCTCTTTGGGATTCCATTGGGAAATTGTAACCCGAATAATTAACAAGGAATCTCCAAAGACCATCAAGGTCATATTACCTCGATCTTTAGCATTATTAAATCTGCACCAAAAAGAATAAGCTTCGACAAGATTATTTATCACCTGCCCTAAGCCACAGACATCTTATACCAATTTGTTCCCCTATGATCATGGAGACTCCTACGTATGTCTATCACCCTTATATTAAAAATATTTTCAAACATTAAAAAAATAATATATTATTGATTGTATATCTTTAAGATAAATGAAATCAAAATTATAAATATAATTTTTTTAATAATTCTACATATAATCATATAATTCCTACATATAATATATATATATATATATATATATATATATATATATATATATATATATATATATTCAAAAAAAATTATTGAAATATGGGAGTTTGTGTTCAATAATTTTATTGATAATCCTACATATCATATATAAAATTTAAACAAAAATATACCATGTGTTCGATAATTTATTGAAATATGTTCAACAATGAAAAATGAATTAGTTATTTATGTATGCTCGATAGGTGTGCATGGTCAGGTGTGCCGACTAATATGTTTGATTGTAACTTTTTCACTAATTTGTAAGCGTTGATTAAATGTTTTATTTTTTGATTTTTTTTTTTGAAATTTGATAATGTAAATTTAGATAAAATCGCTATTTTTTATTGTTTAAATTTCATTTATAAATGTATAAATAAATGTATCATGTTGAAAATTTTTGGGACACTTCAATTATACAAATTTAGTCGCTTAAATATGTAAATCCAACCATTCTTCACCAGATTTCGAGCAAAATCAAACGAAAAAAATTATCAAAAAATAACCAAAAAGTAAAATATTTAGACCAAACTAATTTGTAATAATCAAGAGATACACCTTCTTGCTTGGTTATTTCTTATAAGTGCTAACTAATTGATAAGTGTGCTTCCTTGTTCCTTATTCGAAGTGATTAAAAGAAAAATTTATGAAATTGATGGATTGATTCATACATTCATAATATTTTTGGATCAAATCCATTGAGCATATCATCTTTTAAACCAGTCCACTAGAGTTGCCCACCTACCTAGAGTATGGTCAAGCCCACTACAGATTGGGGGTAGTGCGAAAGGGGCACCCCCCCAAAACCAAAAAACCCAACGTCTTCCCAAAATATAGTATTCCAATACAATACAATAGGGGCTTGGTCCCTATACCCCAACCTTGTAACAAAGGGAGAGGCCACGGCTAAGCCAGCACACCAAATTGGTGTATGACACCCCCTTGTTTGTGGGACGAGGGACCCCCCTCCGCCCAGTGATTTGACTGGTAAAGTCTACGAAGGTTATCGTGTTCAACAATGAAAAACGAATTAGTTATTTATGTATGCTTGATAGGTGTGCATGGTCAAGTGTGCCAACTAATATGCTTGGTTGTAACTTTCTCACTAATTTGTAAGGCGTTGACTAAATGTTTTATCTTTTGGTTTTTTTTTGTCAGAATTCGACAATGTAAACCTAGATAAAATCATTATTTTCTATTGTTTGAAAATCCTTAGGGCACTTCGATTATACAAACTTAGCCACTCAAATCTACAGATCCAACCATTCCTCACCGAATTTCAAGCAAAATCAAACGAAAAAAATCATCAAAAAATAACCAAAAAGTAAAATATTTAGACTAAACTAATTCGTAATAGTCAAAAGATGCACCTTCTTGCTTGGTTGTTTCTTATAGGTACTAACTAATTGATAAGTGTGCTTCCTTGTTCCTTATTCGAAGTGATTAGAAGAAAGATTTATGAAATTGATGGATTGATTCATGCATTCATAATATTTCTGGATCAAATCCATTGAGCATATCATCCACCTACCTAGAGTATGGTCAAGCCCACTACAGATTGGGGGTAGTGCGAAAGGGGCACCCCACAAAACCGAAAAACCCAACGTCTTCCAAAAATATAGTATTCCAGTACAATACAATAGGGGCTTGGTCCCTATACCCCCAACCTTGTAACAAAGGGAGAGGCCACATAATATGGATCTATTATCGTCGACCAAGACAATAAGTAAGTGGTTGTTGGTCATTATTTATATGTAATTATGCTTCAACTTGATTTCAGCATCACACCAAACCAAAAATGAAGTTTAAGGCACACGAGTGAGAGGCCCTCTTTAGGGAGGGGCCCTTTCGAAGTGTACTTCCCCTCCGTCAAACCTTTCATGACTCACATGCCTACTGCTATGTATAATGCAATCATTAAATAATGAATTATTATCATATTATTATTTAAACGCCCCCACATCCCCATGGGTTAGGCAGTTATCCTACTGGAACTCTAAATATAAGAGCTCTAAAACTTGATGTACACTCCACCAATATCATACCATACAAAGATATTCGAATGAATTAACAAAGGGTTAAATTCAATTTTTTTGGAGTTCATTTTTTCGAGTGAAAGTTCTCACTTGATTTACTCAAATCTTTTCTTGAACTTATGTTTTATAAACTCATATAGGATATTGAGTTTGTCAATTTATAACTTACACGTATTAGATATTATTGAGAATAATTTGGCCTAAAGTCGTTATTAATAGGTCTATGGCAAAGGAAAACATATTATGATTAATCAGAAGGTTTTTTTTCCTCCCAACACAATCTACATTAGAGAGAAGTTAAAATAAATTCATTGTTATTCACTAGTGGGAACTGTGGAAAGGATGTATTTGCTTACAATGGGTGCTTATATCACAAAAAAATATAACAAGATGAGTTAAGAATGTGTACAATTCCAAAATTAGCATCTCTACATATATCATGTTGTTAGCCAAGGAATTTTGTTCATGGGCAATGGTTGTAGTAGCAGTGCACAGCAGTGGCAAATATTAAGGATTCCCAAAGATGGTATTTTGAATTTCATGGTAAAATCAAATGTCAACCAAACATCATATTTGAAAGAGGGAAAGAAAAAAAAGAAAAAAAAACTAAAAAGTGGGCATCAAAAAACTTTACTGGACTATTAAAGTAAAATTGAATGCCACAAACCTTATATAATACAAAGAAAAATTATTAAAAAAATATGGCAAGCATGTGGGAATCTCACCCTTTCCATTTTCAAAATTCCCAATGCTTTACACCATTCATCATTGTTGCATAAGGGCTCAATGCAAAATTATCACCATCTTCAACAATGGTAATGAAGTTGAAACCCAGTGACAACTTTGGACTCTAGAATTGAAACCCAATGATAATTGTGGACTTTGGAGGAAACCTTGGCCACTCAGTGATCTTTTTTAATCAGAAAAAACCAAGCATCTATCCATCCCCAAGGCACCAATTACAACTTCAAAATGCCAATTTTACTGTAATTGATTATAGTTGATGGATCCTTCACCCCACCATCTTCACACAAATCAGCGGTGGAAATTAGTGGTTATTCCTAGTTTTGGAAACCATTGGTGGCTTGATCCTTTAGTCATATCATTCTCCTTTGTCAAACGTACCTCCAACTTCCAAGTTCCAACTTTAGCTTCCAGTGCATGTATCTGAAAGGGCTCGCCGCCATAATTTTAGCGGGCTATTCATGGTTGGAAACAATGGTATTAAAGGGTTAGTCCTCCAACTTTAGTTTCCACTATATCTAAAAAGACCCATCACCATATTTTTAGCATGCCAATAGTGATAAAGTAGTAGAGGGTTGAAGACTTGAATAATAGAGAGAACCTAAAGGGCCTATGCTGAGAGGTGAAAAAATTGGTAGTTGGGAGTTGGGACTCGGTTCTCTAAGAGCCATGTTGTTTGGAATTTGGTTTCTCAAACACGTCATAACCAATAATGAAGGTAAGTCCAATCACACAAGTGGTGGTGGGTGACTATGTGCCAAGATAGTTAATATGTTCATTAACCACCACCAAGCAACTTGGCTATTACATGTAAATTGGGATTCAAGAATGGCATCCACAAAATTTCTCGCGCTACAAGCAAAGAAACTTTCATTTTTTTACACCTACCTACTATTACCTTAACAAAAACTAATGACATTTTATTAAAAACGTTAACCATCAAAAATGCATTCTAGCTAATCACTTGCCTATTTACAAAGATAGCTTGATAAAAAATGTAGTTGTATTTAACAAGCAAAAATGCCTTATGAATGAGCATTTTCCCCATCAAATTCCAACCTTGTTGGCATCTATCATAATGGATTGAGTGTGGAGCTCAATAACGATAACCATAGATATCATCCAATATCATAATGTGAATAACCACCAACTAAGACCAACAAAAAATAAATCAAGGTCCACACATTAGATGGTGCACCTAGTAAACCCCTCATCAACATAAACTATGACCATCACTTAACTCAAAGGTAAGTGAAATACATAGGATTCATAATAGTGTTCTAAGTGTTCATAGGTGAGCATTTAACCTTTTACATTTATCTTATCATTCTAGCATTGACTTTTGGTTGCAGGATCAAATAAAACCAAAACACCATAACCATAATATCATCATCAACTAGAGCCAACACCATTAACCATGTATCAACCTTATACCAACAATGCAAATGAGACGTAAGATATAATAATGCTTTGTGAGCCAACATTTTGTCAACATACAAGGAATTAGTGTCATCACCATAAGAATAGCATGATAATCAATACATTCACCATAAACATAAATGAAATATGCATATCATCATCAAACGCATGGCATCAATTGTGATCAAAATCACTAACAATTCGACTCATTCCTCCTCATATGTGTTAGATGGTGGGCTCTTAAGATTACCAATTCAAAGGTTTAAAAATAAGAGTACAAAAATTTAATGAAATGACTACATTAGTAAACATATTCATGATTGGGTTAGAGTCCCTTAAGTAGTATTTAATCTTTGAAATTTTAAAATTAAGGGACATATTGTAAGACTTTACAATCAAATACATATTAACGGAAAAAGAAGTTAACAAGATGGTGCCACACAAGATACTTGCAGGGGAGCACCATAAAATTCCTCCAAAAATGACGAGTCCTTATCAACTATATATTAATCGAAAAGGAGGTCAACAAGATGAAGCCACACAAGATACTTTCGGAGGAGCACCATATAATTCCTCCAACAATGATGAGTCCTTATAAATACCAAGGTGAACATACATAATAATAGGAATCAAACTATCAAAATCTACAAGGCTCAAAACATGATCTAAATTATGGGCAAGGATAGGGTCATATGTGAATTGATCAATGATGACCACTTTTCTTAATGGGAAATAGAAAGGTATGGAAGACAAGGGATATGATCTCCTTCATGGCATACATATAGGTCCTTCTAAGTAGTATGTTGTGGTCCAAAAAAGTATTCACAACTTCTACATCAATTCAAACAATTTCGCTATCCAAGGTAATATGGAAATTAACCAATACTTCTAAAGGTTAGGAAGGACTGTAATTAAAAGCTTGTTAGAATTTTTGTGTTTATGACTTTTATTGCAAATTTAGAAATTCCACCTCACACTAGAGGTTTCCTAGATCTAGTCCCTATGAAATTTAGCCTTAGGTTTGATCTAAAATATTAATTTACATCAAAAAACAGCAAATAATGTGTCAGGGTTTTAAGATTTATATGGTGGGTGTCGCTATTGAGATTGTTTGGAAAATCCACAGTGGCCATTTTTATTAGTCAACGTTTTTGGATCTTCAATCCTACTCTGCAAGAGCCACACCCACAAGTATAGGTCAACACACCTTGGAATCCAAGCAATCGATGCTCACAAAGGTGTGTCTCTCTCCAAGCAATCAACCAAAGAATCTGTAACTCGGCTTCCAAATGGTGAGCGTGTAAGAAGAATACAAGGAAATTATGTTTATAACACCAAACCAAACTACTCCCTTCTACCCTCTTCTACGAGCTCCAAAATAAAAACACCCATCTGTGAAACTGAATGAACATAAACTCGGATCACTACTTCTATTTGAACTCTAAAATCACTCTAAAACAAACAAGACATCAATAAAAACTTTTCAAAATTCCAACATCCCTACTATGATCATCACGAGCCAAAATATTATGGTACCACATCATGCATTGTTCATGACATCTTGTAAATTTAATCAAATGTCCAATAAAACCAAGATAAGTGGATCAAATATATCAAAATCACAAGATAAACTAACATACATCTCAACACACGAATCTTGAAATATCAACAACAAGGGAAGAATTAACAATAACCAATAAAAGGTCATCATCCAATTGTGAGAATGAGAATCCCTCTTATGCACCTCAAATACTTTGGAAACTAAAGCAACAACATCACCTAGGTCACCTTCTTCTCTCTGACAGAATCCTAAAGCAAGAGTAACATCATGGTCAACTCCTTGTGCATGAGATAAACCAACAACTTCATCTTTGGTACTCATCACTCTCATCAATTGCAAGCCCAGAATCAATCATTGATTCCACCACCAAGGTACAAATGCGCAATATCACCAATAGCTCCACATAATTCTAGTTATCACATCCATGATCAATATCTTTGAAAATGTATAATATGTACAACCAATAATATCCCCAAGGGGCAATGCTAGAATCTCCCTCCATCTGTCACAATCACTACAATTGAGCAAGGTCTCCATTCCTGCAAACACTTGAGTCACAGTTTAACCAAAATATATCACAGAATGAACCAACTCGTCTTAGGCTCCAAAAATCAGCAAACGATCAAATGGTCAAACATTCCTATCACAGGTATAAACCCACTCCAAACATTGGCATCCATTGGAAAAAATCGGCGACCTATCACAAGTCCTCCTAGCCACCACACCTACTAAAATATTGGCATCCATTGGAACAAATCAGTGACCTATCACAAGTCCTCTTGGCCACCACATCTACTAAAATATAGATCATATACCAACCATCAATGAAGTAGATCCTCCACCTATAACAAGTGAAAATACACCACCATCTACTAGAAAAAATCTTCCACCTATCACAAGGCCTCCTTGGCATCACACTTGCTGAAAATAAATCCATCCCATCTATAAATGAAATAGAACATACTAGTAACCATTGGAATAAATTAGCCACCTATCACAGTTCCTCCTAAGCATATCACTCGTTGAAAATAAATCCATCCCAGCCAACAATCATGTAGATCCACCACATCTCACAATGGAACACATATTGGAACCCCTAGAGCAAATTATCCACCTATCATAGGTCCTCCTAGGAATCACACTTACTGAGAAATAAGTCCATAACGACATCCACGTAGTATATATATCACCTATCACAAGTCAAAGCATGTTCTCATCACATGAGAAGCTAGTATTATAACCCTTAAACAAGTGAAAGTGCTCATATCAAGCACACTACAACTTCACCACCCAATCAATGTTAGCAATGGCAATGATCCAGGAGGATCTCCACACAAGGATTCGTTACTTGCACACCATGGAGAAAATCATTAAAATGATAATTGGTGATAGGTGACAAAGTTTAAAAGGAGTGTTTAATGCTTCATATTATAAAAATGATTAATATTTTTTAGCATAATGTGCTCATGTATTTTTCATTTAATTTGTAAAAAAAGGAAATTAAAATTAAGTGTGAGAATCCAACTCACAAATTAGTTTCCCAGTTTTAAGGGGAAATCAGTTTTGTGTAAGAATCCACCTCACAAATTAGCTTCCTAATTGTAAGAGGAAGTTGGGAGTCTCATGAGTTGGTTTGGGATTCTCCCTCATTTTATCAAAAGTGGTTTCCTAGTGTCAAGGGGAAGTTAAGGCTAGTTGAGATGTTTTCTCATTTTTTTCCTTGAGTTGTTATTAGATCCTAAAATTGTGGATCTTGTCTCCTTGAATTATGGAGAGAGGGAAACTATATAAATTCTTTATCTAAGCATTGTAAAGGGAGTCCCCTTTAGGCCCTTTTTAGGCCCCTTTGGGAGAGATTTTCATTGAGAGGAATGTAGTCCTTTTGGTGTCTGAAGAAATGTCACTTATGTGAGAGCCTTAAGTTCTCTTTGTATAAGAGAATGTTGCTCTAGGTTTCATCCTTGTAAGGAGCATGTACCACATTTTGTAAGAAGGTTCCAGCCCTAACTAAAGGAAAGATAATAAAGCAATTTGTATTCCAAGCAGATCTGGAGATGTAGCCAGTAGAGTGTGGTGAACTCCGTTAACACATGGGTGTCAAATTATATGTGTGACTTTTGATTGCATTGTCACTTGATTAAGTAGATATTTCATTACACGTATGCACATAATTATGACGATTTTGCTCACGTTCATATGCAATGCTTAATTATTATTTTCTCATGTTAACATGTGATTAAGTGTCAGTAAAAAATCCTCGTGGTAGGATTTTTGTAGAGAAAAATATCACAAAAAATCTCGGTTCAAGTGGTATCAAATCAGGTCTGACCAATTTTTCATATTGTGTTATCATCATGGTCAAGGCAAAGAAGCAAGCATGGCTTCATGAGCTTGAAGAAATCAACTAGACCATTCAAGTAGAGAATGTTGAATTGAGGATGTTTCTTAAAGAATCTGAAGAATAAAAGAGAAAACTACGATTGTAGCTACAAGCTATGGAGGAGAAAGTTGGGAAATGCTCCACTACAGGAGAAGCAAAAAGTCCTTCCAAGACCAAGCAAACTTGTGGCCATGGTAGGTATACTAGTTATGGTTCTTGTCATGAAAATGTTGATGGTTGCACATATTGTCAGATAATAGAGGATTCTCTCCAAACACCAGATAACCAAGGTGTTTTCCTAAAAGCATCATCTACAGCTTCATCCAACCAAGAGGATAAGTTGGCCAAACTTCAGGAAGATGACCAAGTGTCACAAACAGGAATGGAGGTAAACAATTCTTCATGTTCAATTCCTTCCCTTATTAATGATTATGCTTCTTTTGGATTTTTTGAAAGCCACACCAAGGGAATTTGCTTGAATTTGTTGAAGAAGATGGGGTATAAAGGAGGAGGTCTTGTTATTGATGGCCAAGGCATCATTCAACCACTGGAGGTTCAAGGAAGACCCTGATATGTAGGATTGGGGTATGGTGAAAGAGAATGCTCAAAAGCAACAGAAGCAGAGAATTCTTCAAGCAAAGAGATGAGATCATCACCAACACCATCTAAGAAAACTAATGGCATGTCACTTTATGAAAGTGATAGATCTAGCACGAGATTTCGAAGGAAATCAACGTCTCCTTGAAAATCTTGGGACAACAAGAGCATTGCAAAGTGATGGAAGAGAAAATCTCTTTACAGTGAAATAAAGACAGATATGAAGAAACACAACTATCGCTCTCACTGCAAAATGAGTGGTCACTAGAGCAGAAAATGTTGGAAGCTTCACTCCGAGCTTCATGGTACACCAAGCAAGAAGCCCGTACTAGAGTCTATGCAATTGGAGGTTGGATCCTCGTCAGTTGAAAAAAAATGGCCAAAAATAAAAGTGCCCATAATTCGACGAAAAAAGCACCAAGTCGAAGAGATAGACGAGAGCTTTCCAACGTCGCAAATGACACCTCAAACGGAGTCTGGATAAAAAAGTTATGGCCATTTAACATTTTCGGCAAAAAGGAAAATCTAGTGAAGTCCTTACAATGTTGACATCAGCAAGATGTCGGCATGTTGACGTCACAGCACCACAGGTTGCCACGTGTCATGCATTTTTGGAAATTTCAGGGGTCCATGTGGACCAGTAAAATGTGCCACGTGGTAGTCGTATGGACACCACATGGTAGTACTGATGTTGATGTGTTGGATGACGTGGTTGTACGATGATGACATCAGCAGAGTGATTGGACCATATAGAATATTGATGTGGAAGTACGACACTAATGCAATAGGTGATGTGTCAAATTACTGGGAAGTATCGCACTAGCATGCTAGAGTGACATGGGTGTAGGTAGATGATGTGGCACTGACTGGGTCGTTGACTAGGCAATACAGCAGATGGAGTGGCAGCACGAGAGGGCACAAAGTGTCAGGTGGATTTTCCATTTTCAAGGGTCCAAATGGACCAGTAAAATTGAGCCATGTGTCATCCATACGAGTGACATGGAAGTACAGGTGCTGACTAGACTGCCACTACACTGTTGACTGGGTGTTGACTAGTTAATCACAGAATGCCATGTGGCACCCCTCGGATGCCCAATGAAGGTTGGGTCAGAAAAATAAAATTAAAACAAAAATTAAAAAGGTCGACCACTGGGCTGGTTGATGGCCGAACCGATCGATGGCCAACAACCGATGCCAATCATTTAAATTTGGCGGACAAGGGTCGACCGACCTACGCCGAATCCGGCGATCGGACTGGCCAAACCCCAAAACTAGCAGTCAACCAGTATTAAAAACGGTGGCCAAAAACTAGTGGCATTATATTAAATTTGGCAGAAGTTACAATGGCAAGATATTTCAAATATAGTGCCAAAATTTGTATGTCATCTTGGGATTCGAACCTGAACCTCCTGGAAACCAATGCCTAATATAC
This sequence comes from Picea abies, assembly GCA_900067695.1. Classification (NCBI taxonomy): domain Eukaryota; kingdom Viridiplantae; phylum Streptophyta; class Pinopsida; order Pinales; family Pinaceae; genus Picea; species Picea abies. The sequence goes on from CBVK0102767485.1 coordinate 11,618, forward strand.
ATTATGGTGACCAATGGACCAATAGCCATATGTTGGTTCATCTGTCAGGGTTTGATCATTTAAACCACTTTTTTTCCATCCGACAGAAAGTTATGGGTGTTGGCCATTACGGGAAAAATTTTCAATGCACGCATAATTAATGCAGGTCGTATGGCCTCTGTGTGGCACAAATTTCAAGGTAGAGAACCCAAGGGGGGTCCAGAAGTCACAATGACAAAATTTGACGAAAGTATTGTCATTTTTGCATGATTTCTTTCTTCGAATCCACTGGTGCAGTCAGAATTTGGATTTGAGAAGCGAAAATTCAAGACTATGGTCGAGCCCATGTCTTCTTGGCATGTTTTTTTAGGCCAATTTGCACCTTTCATAACAGGGTTGAGTTTATAGTCAAAAGTTGCAGAATTACGAAACGGAATTGGAATTGTTGGTGCTATGTATGTTGAGATTTGAGCAGCCAGTTGAGCACCTTGACATGAAACCCAATGTAAGTTTTATGCATTTATGGTTTTTACCTCTTTTTGGAAATTGCAAGAGGGTCAATGTCTGTTGCGGATTCTGGTGATCTTTGAGTGTTGTAGCAAGGCAGTAATATCTGAATTATTGCAAGAAATTCAATGTTCGATCCTTGCACACAAACCGAGATGGTGCAGTAAGAGGCCATTTTGACACTTTGACAGAAAGTAGTCATGTTTACAGCCAAAAGTCTCAGAATGGTGAGACAAGTGTGATGATGATGGAATTTTCCTTGTTTATTATGTTGCACATGTTTGTAATGGGGGGTTTAAAAACCATAGAGTTTCCACTAGTGCACATTTGGGGGTATTTTCCTTAATGTTAATGATGTAAAAGGTTGTAATTATCCACTCTTAAAAGTAATGATGAGAGTGAGAGGCATTTTGGTCTATTCCTAAACCTTGTAAGCCTTGTTGGTGTTAATGTTTATGCCATTATTATAGTTCTTTGCATTTCAATAGATAAGAGCAACATATCTCTATATATACAAGACTGACACATGTGAAGGGTCTTCACTGGCAGGGCCAACCTCTCACTCTGGGTGAGTAAACCCACCTTTAATTTATTTCTGGGTCTCAATAATAATTGTTGGGGCTGACTTCTTATTCTGCCTATTACAATTGTCTATTGACCAATCCGAAAAAGGGGATTTGGTCCTAATACAATTATCGACACGATTAATCCACAATGGGGATTAATCCTATGAATAAAATAACAATAAGAATAAGAATACTCTTTGCAGTTACATTATTTCAACACTCCCCCTTAACAAGAAGGGTATTCTTCAACGGCATCAGGCGAGAGAGGTCTACATCATCAGTGGCATCAGGAGGACAGTATTGTCAATATCATCTTGGAACATTGGTTGGAATATTTACGAGTCATCGGAAGTTTTCTTCATCGGCAGCATCGTCATTCTCGAAAGAATGCCATCATCATCTGCATCAATATGTATCAATAAAAATGATACCTCATCAAAACACTAGGTTGGCACATAACAGAACTACACTGGCTCAATGTCACAGCTGTAAAGCTGGTAGCTCAGTGTCAGTCACATCTTGCTTTACGTCTAACAACTAGTTCAGAAGCAAGGTATACATCATCTTTCTTTACGTCTAACAACTAGGTCGGAAGCAAGGAATCATCTTGCTTTAAGTCTAACAACTAGGTCAGAAGCAAGGAACACATCATCATCTTGCTTTACGTCTAACAACAAGGTCAGAAGCAAGGAATCATCTTACTTTATGTCTAACAACTAGGTCAGAAGCAAGGAACACATCATCATCTTGCTTTACGTCTAACAATGAGGTCAAAAGCAAGGAATCATCTTGCTTTACGTCTAACAAATAGGTCAGAAGCAAGGAACACATCATCATCTTGCTTTATGTCTAACAATGAGTTCAAAAGCAAGGAATCATCTTGCTTTACGTCTAACAACTAGGTCAGAAGCAAGGAATACACACAGTGTCTTTCTTTACGTCTAACAGCAAGGTCAGAAGCAATGACTCATCTTGCTTTACGTCTAGCATCGAGGTCAGAAGCAAGGAATACACACAACGTCTTGCTTTATGTCTAACAGCGAGGTTAGAAGCAATGACTCATCTTGCTTTACGTCTAACAGTGAGTTCAGAAGCAAGGATCACACACAACATCTTGCTTTACGTCTAACAGCAAGGTCAGAAGCAATGACTCATCTTGCTTTACATCTAACAGCGAGGTCAGAAGCAAGGAATACACACAGTGTCTTTCTTTACGTCTAACAGCGAGGTCAGAAGCAATGACTCATCTTGCTTTACGTCTAACAATGAGGTCAGAAGCAAGGAATACATATATACTCCCCCTTTCAGGGAGGGTCCTTTCAAACTATACCAAGATTATCTCGAAAGTGTTCAAACTTTACACAAGATAGAGGTTTGGTCATCACATCCGCAACCTGTTAATCCATGCTAATGTACTGGAGCTTCAAGGCTCCTCTCTGTACCATGTCGCGGATGAAATGATAGCGAATATCTATGTGCTTTGACCTATCGTTGAATGCATGATTCTCTGTCATCTTTATGCAGCTTTGGTTGTCACATAGAATCACATCTCCAAGTCAAATAGGCCAGTCAGCAACTTTCAAATCCATATAGCTTCATAGCTAGCAGAACATGCGGCAATGTACTCTACTTCCGCTATGCTGAGAGAAATACTAGATTACTTCCTACTCTGCCACGAGATCATGGCTAATCCCAAACTAAAACAGCATCCGGAAGTGCTTTTTCTGTCATCAATGCTTCCTGCCCAATATTAATTAGTGTATCCACTCAATGTGAAGTCATGATCTCCATCATAGCTGAGACCATAATCCATTGTACCTTTAAGGTACCTCATCACATGTTTTGTAGCCACTAGGTGAACACATCTGGGCTCTACCAGAAACGGACTCAAGGTGTTCACTGCAAAACAAATGTCTGGTCTGGTGTTCGTCAGGTACATCAGTGATCCAATAATCTGTCTGTACATTGTAGCATCTATCATATCTAACGAAGTATCGGCCAACATCTTCAACTTTGCTTCCATGGGTGTATTCATGGGTTTTCATTCTAGCATGTCGAATCTCTTAAGGATTTCGACTGTGTACTTCCCTTGGTTAAGGAAGATCCTTTTGGACTCTGCCATACCACAAGACCTAAGAAGTAATGCATTAGGCCAAGGTATTTTATTTCAAATTCTGCGACAAGTCTTTTTTTACATTCAGCAATGAGATTTTCTTCTCCAATTAAGAATAAGTCATCCACATACAGTAGTAAGATTACTGGTTCATTGTCCATAATTTTGAAGTAGATATTTGAGTCTTCTTTACTCTTGGTAAATCCTAATCTCATCAAGAAACTATCTATACGGCCATACCAAGCTCTAGGGGATTTCTTCAATCCGTATAAGGATTTCTTCAATCTGCAAACATGAGACTTCCTGTCTTCAACCTCAAATACTTGGGGTTGCTCTATATACACTTCCTCTTCGATAACACCATTCAGGAAAGTTGTCTTCACGTCCATCTGGTGCAGCTTCCATTTCATCTTAGCTGCAAGAGCTATGATGGTTTTGATCGAAGTGTATCTGGCCACAGGAGAGAATGTCTCTTCATAGTCAATGCCTTCCTTCTGGGAAAAGCCACGAGCGACAAATCTTGCTTTATAATTATCAATACTTCCATCAGCAGCATGTTTTATTTTGAAGAGCCATTTTGATGACACCAATTCCTTACTTTTTGGTCTGGGAACTATTTCCCATACATCATTCTTTATTATGGATTGGTATTCCTCTGTCATGGTATCTTCCCATTCCTTCTTTTGAATGGCTTCTTCAAAGCATGTAGGTTCTTCATCAAGTAGATTGCACATCAAAGCCGTTTAACTAGAGAATGGCTTTGGTCTTTTCACCTGTCTCGTGGTTCCTTCTGAAACACCATACTTCTCTCCATATTGAATAAGCTCTCTTGCCCAAGCAGGATTTCTTTTATGGGAGAAGGTCATTTGAGGAGGTTCTTGAACTTCTGTTATATCATGATCTTCAGGAGTCTCCTCATCAGGGGAAGTTATGACTTCCCTTACAGGTTCTACAGTTCTGGTAACTTCCCTCACAGATTCTACAATCCTGGGATTTACAGGTTCCTCTTCATATACTTCTTCAAGCTGGCATCTTCTTTATTTCTTAAGTGTTGCTTCTTCATCAAAAGTCACGTCCCTGCTGATATCAATGTGGCGGTGACCGGGTATGTAGATTTTGAAGGCCTTGGAGACCTCACAGTATCCCACAAATATTCCCTTCTTTCCGGAGGGTTCTAACTTGTTTATTTTCTCTTTTGGTATATGAATAAACACTGGACAGCCAAATATTTTGAGATGGCTTACCTCTGGCTTCTTTCTAGTGAACATCTCTTCCGGGGTCTTGAAACCAAGTGCACTATGGGATAATCGGTTATGCACATAAACAGTTTCCATTGTTGCTTCTTCCCATAATCACATAGGAAGATTTTGATCGTGAATCATGGTCTTTACAGCTTCCATAATTGTTCTATTCTTCCTTTCATCTACACCGTTTTGTTGGGGATTATAGGGAGTAGTGAGTTCCCTCTTGATCCCAACATCTCTACAGAAGTTCATGAACTCTTTTGAGGTATATTCTCCTCCATTATCTGACCTGAGTATCTTAATCTTTCTTTCAAAAAGATTCTCTATCAAGGCTTTGAATTCCTTGAATTTATTGAATACTTCATCTTTAGATTTCAAGAAATATATCCAGGTCTTGCGAGAATAGTCATCAATAAATGATACATAGTATACATACCCGCTAATGGAAGATGATGTCATTGGGCCACACACATCTGAATGAATGAGTTCCAATACTCTTTCTTCTTTGTTATCCCTCTTTGGAAAAGGGTCCTTGATATTCTTCCCTTGCGCACATCCATTGCATATGCCTTCTTGATCGACCTTGAATTCTGGTAAACCTGTGATAGCTTTGCATATGTATAGTAGCGCCGTGTAGTTGATGTGGGCTAATATTCTATGCCAAAGTTCACATGAGTTTTCGATGGCATGGGTCATGGCAGTTTCTGGGTGACCCTTCATTTTATATAAGCCATTTTCTTCATTTTCGATGACAATTGCTTCATTTAAGGTTTCTCCCTTAGCCCAGATAAGAACTTCTCCATCTATGAAGGAAAGTCTATAGCCTTTCTTGTCTAAACCTAATATGGAAAGTAAGTTCTTCTTTAAGCCCGATACATAGAGTACGTCCTTCATTGTAATTGAGTTTTTTGAATCTAGCTTGTAGTTTGATTCTCCTACTCCCTTGATGGGATATTGGTAATCATCTCCAAGTGTCACTTTTTGAGAAAACTTCTTTTCTGAAATAAAAGAGAGAGTATTTTTCTTACCTTTCATGTGTTTTGATGCACCGCTATCAATGAGCCATGTGTCCTATCTAGGTGATACAGATCCTGAGAGAGCTGAGATCAAGACATGGTCCTTAATCATCTTCATAGGTGGTTCTTCATCTTCGACTATGTGGGCATGTTGCATCTTGTGTTTCCTCTTGTATTCTTCTCTTCTGATTGGACAAGAATTCGCCTTGTGTCCCATCTTATCACAATGATAGCATTGTATGGATGAGAGATCTCGTCCCTTGCGTTGTCCTTTCTTCTGAAAATTTCTTGGATGAGATTCTTAGTTGTTGAATTTGTTTGATGGTTGAGGTTCTCTATGAGTTTCCCTTTTGAATTAGGGTTTCTTCCTTCCTCCTTTTGTATGAGTAGCTAGGGCTTGATCATCATCCCTTGCTAGTAGTGCTTCATGGTTAGCTACCCTTGTCTCTTCTTGGATGCATTCTTCCCATAGGCTCTCAAACTGTAGTTTCTCCTTTCTGGCACATATCGTCTGGATGAAAGCATCCCAAGGTCTTGTGAAACCACTTAGGGCCAGCATCATGAATTCGTCTTCATTTATGGTGTCTCCAATAGCTTTTAACTGTTCATTAATTTTTGAGATTCGGGATAAATATTCTTGAATCATTTCTCCTTTTTGCATCTTAGTATTCTTCAATTGAGATCTTAGGTTCATCTTTCGGTTGATGTTATTTCCTTCGTATAGTTTGCTTAGAGAGTCAAACATATCTTTCAAATTTTTCTTGGACGATACATACGGGATCAGATGGTATTTGATTGAATCTGCAATGATTCTTTGAGCCCTGATTGAGTCCTTTTGATGCTTCGCTTTCTCTACAGCATCTTCAGGTTCCTCCACTTCTTCTTTGATGAATTTTTCTAGGTCATTATCTGCAAGGATAAAACCGATCCTATACTTCCAGGCACAGAATTTGTCTATGCCTTCTAGTTTCTCAACAAGCTTTGTGCTTGCAGACATCTTGTACTTGAGGCTCTGAAAAATGACCAAAAAATGAAAATGCTTAAAATCAAATTTTGACCTTACCAGGAGGTGCGCTTGGCTGAGGCAAGTAGCCTGGTGTACTTAGATCTAAGAAAATCCAATTTTTACCCCTTCAAATCTGATCTGCGGATTTCTGGACTGGTGCTTCTGGTACTTCAGGTACTCTGGTACTTCTGGTACCTCTGGTACTGGTTTTCTGGTACTTCTTGTACTTTTGTGAAACTAGGGTTTCACTTTTCGGGAGATCCAGCCACTGAAAAGGTGTGATCTAAGTGTCAAAATGATCCTTGGGGGAGGGCACAACTTTCTAGGTAGTTTTGGAGCTGAAAAGATTCACTTTTGAAAAACCCTAATTTGCAGGTACTGCAACAGTGACGTTTTTCTCTTGCGAAATATGTTTCCTTCAGGTTGGCTCTGATACAATGTTAATGTTTATGTCATTATTATAGTTCTTTGCA
>CBVK0102767525.1:0-15084 GCA_900067695.1 Picea abies
ATACAAGTTACTTGGAGGAAGAGGGGCAGCATCATGAGGAACCTCGGGGGTTTTGGTCTAATTCACTAAAGGTGATACCCATTTTGGCCGCCCTTATCGTTAGATGCTTGTCCTGCATTTGATTTTGCAGTTGGATGGATTCCAATTGACGAGCAATGTCATTATGGTCAGCAATACGAGCAGTGATTCGAGCAGTGATTGCTTTGGTTAGTAGCATTTTAATCTGCCAATAGAGGTCGATAGTTCAAAGATATTTCATGTCCCTCAATCTCGTGGTGCCAGTGTCCGGGATCGAGGGCATAAACTCTGCATCCACAGCAGCGTCGGGTGTCTCGCTTCGGTCCTGGCGAGCTTCTGCTTCCAAGTCTTCAATCGCCTGCTGATACTCTGGAGCTATATGGTTGTAAATATTTGCAGCGTTTGAAGCCGAATCCTGGTGTGCCCTAGAAAGAGAATGTCGATCCCCTTGACGACATCTTCTAGCCGATTCGCGGCCGCGAAGATTTTCCATAGAGGTTGTAGAATACTGTTGTCTGAGGGATGGCTGCGAAGGAAGATTGATAGCTGAGCTCGAGTGGAGACTCCAAACGTTTCCAGAGGAAGATGCGAGGTTCCAGGGAGAATAAATAAAGAATAAATCAACACATGTGTGCACTCAAAATCAGCTAAAGAGTAAATAATAAGTATGAAAATTACATTCTTTGAGTGGAGAACATAGAAGTTGTACGCCTATACAAGAGTTCTCAAGCTCCAATTATTTGAACCAAATCTAGAGCATATATATAGTGGGTTCATGATTGGAGAAGGTTACAACGAATAGAATTAACATTCACCCAGGCACCCTTATGCCACAGAAATAATTTGAATTATGAAACCATTGATCCCTTTCCTCTTGATGGAAGCACATGTTTTTTCTCCAAGTTCGACTTGGAGTCTTCTAGGTTTTGTTGAGCCACTCCTTGTCTCCCGTATTTGAGTTTGATCACACTCAGTGTGGTGAGAGTTTGATTGCTAGTCGAGGTTGAAGAAAGCTAGACTTGGGTGAAGAAGTTGCAACAAAAAAATTAGGGATATTATTCTATTGTTAACTTTTGAATTATCAATATAGATCTCTCTTCTCCCCCCTTAACCCCAATACGTGTTGTTATTCATTGTTATGTTTCTTGTACTGGACTCATTGAATTGGTGATGATTAACATGCATGGTGTTTGTTAGGGTTTGTACTTTTGAGTTTATATTATTTTTATTAAGTGTTAAAGAAGGAATTTGTTGGACCCTTCGTTTTTGGAGAAGACTCGATTTTGCGGAAATAGCACCGTTTTGAGGCAGTTAGAGTGTGTTGTGGAAAAACATAATGCACCAGCAGAGGATCCGAGTAGCGGAAAGCGAAAGCTCAAAGCACCAACGAGGAATTCATTTGTCTGCCAACTAGAAGGAACAACAAAAAGCGCCATAACCTTCTACTGGAAATCAAGAAAATGTAGACTCGAGAAGTTGTAATGGACGAATCAAGAAGTCTCGCGGAAATAGATAAGACAAAGACTTATGAAACAGGAAAAGGTTGTTATTGATGTTGTTACTGGAGAGGTTGATACCGATAGAGCTGTTGATGTTTAATTGTAGAACCCTGAGCTATCTCGACCCTGGGTTTTGTACTGAGAATTGTATCTATAATGTGTCGAGTCTTAGCTTTGTTTCCAAGGTTGCGATCAAACCAATCGTGAAATGTAGTTACAGAGCTTCTGCTCATCTAGGATCTGACTATTGTATACTTGCCTTTGATATTTGAATAATGAATATATGAGAAATATTGTTTGGGGCCTAAAATTTGTTTAATTTTTATGCATTTCGATCTTTCGTTCTGGTTATGATGTCTGGGTATAATCTTTTATGCTCCTATGCTTAGGTATGGTTGGGTTGCGTTCTTCCCACCACTACATTCTCTTTGACTTCGCTCCATTTCACATAAGTCTTGGCAGCACTTCGAGTGAGACCTCTTTCCCTTGTGGAAGGTTGAATATGCTAACACTCTAGACTACAACGGTGCCTTTGTTGGCAAAGTCCGAGAACCTTGGTCTCCAATCATGCGCCAACAAATGGTTCTGTTGTTGGGACCTAATTTATGAGCGAGCTTTCAGAGGATGCAACATCATATTTTCAAGTCGGACATTGACAGGTGGTGGGAACAAAGGTGTGATGAGTTCATATTTCAAGAAACATTGACAGGTGGTGGGAACAAAGGTGTGATGAGTTCATATTTCAAGAAATTGAGTTATGACGAAAGAGTTTAAGGGTTGTGAATGACGTAATCTACATTGAATTTGTTGAGGAGAACCACCAGTCATTTTTGAAAGAAGAAGAGTTGTTTTACGAAGCCCCCGAGTAAAACTATTGAGGGAGATTCCTCTGTGGATAAAGGTTCTTTTGGTGGAAGAAGGGATGTTGCATGTTCCATCAGAAGAGATGGCAACATAAACCCCTGAGCATGATGGGTGGATGATTCGGGCGAAGGGTTCATGAGTCCGGAAGTTCTTGAAATAGGGTTGTGAATGACGTAATCTACATTGAATTTATTGAGGAGAACCACCAGTCATTTTTGAAAGAAGAAGAGTTGTTTTACGAAGCCCCCGAGTAAAACTATTGAGGGAGATTCCTCTGTGGATAAAGGTTCTTTTGGTGGAAGAAGGGATGTTGCATGTTCCATCAGAAGAGATGGCAACATAAACCCCTGAGCATGATGGGTGGATGATTCGGGCGAAGGGTTCATGAGTCCGGAAGTTCTTGAAATACGGGGGGTCGTCGTCGTCGTGAGAAAAGTGCTAGAGATGAACACGCTCCAAGAAGGGTTGTTGTGATTGAAAAGAATTGGCGAGAGCAGATGATAAAGTCAATGAAGAGGTTAGATAAGTCGCGAAAGATGATTGACCTCGAGATCAGCCATAGGAAAGAACTGGAAAAGTTGTGGGAGTTGCAAATACGTGGAAGATTGGCCAGTCGTTGGTTGAAGGAAAGATTTGGGGATAAATATGAAACTTTTGAAGGAAGCAGACGAGCATGAGTTAGGATAGGTGAGGTAGTTAGGATCGACGCCATTTCAAGAGTACAAGACTCAGTCATCACCCTTTAGGATAGGTGAGGTAGTTAGGATCGACGCCATTTCAAGAGTACAAGACTCAGTCATCACCCTTGAAGGAGTTGTGAGAGACTTAGGTCTTGCTACACCGGAAGATGTTGAGTCTCGTCAAGAAAATGGTATAGTGTTACACAACTACGCAACCCCCCGACAAAAGAATTCCATCCCAAATGCAAATGAACCAACCTTGGATCACCCCCACCCTCAACGCCTTCTACAAATCTGGTAAATTCTTCACCAAATCCTACAATCATTTCTACATTTCTATTGTTTCTAACAGTTATAATACAATAGGTTGGAATTATAGTAGTAGTGCAAGTGGAGCAAGTTCTTCATCTCTAGTACAACCAGGACCATCGGGATTTATATTGATAGAATCCCTGAGTTCTCCGATGGGAAATCAACACACATGCTCACTCACCCGATACCCAGAATTTTGGGGTAAAGGGGATGCGGATGTTGAGCAACATTGGTTCTTATGTGAGGCTATCTGGAGGTCATGCAAAACTTTAGATGGCAACAAACTATTCAAATTCCAGACCACATTGAGAGGTATAGCATTAAAATGGTACATGAAGTCCATTGAGCCTGAGAATCCTCAAGGGACTCATTAAAATGGTACATGAAGTCCATTGAGCCTGAGAATCCTCAAGGGACTCCCCTGGGACAAGCCTTTAATCTTGCTCGAGTCAAACAAAGATTTATTGCATAGTTTCTCCTACCTCAATTTGAACAGCAGGCCCTCTCCGAGTTGAGGGAGATCAAGTAGCGCTAATTGGGAGTTCAACCAATGATTCAAAGATGCAATTGGGAAGCTAGCTAACCCAATTCATGAGAATCACCAGCATGAATAGTTCATTCAGGGGCTCTTGCCTTTGAATCAGATTCCACTAACACAACAAAGACTCACCACTTTGGGAAAAGCATTAGAACATAACATGAAAATAGAAGCAATGGTAGGCTACCCCGAGAGCTTGCGTATGATGCGACATGCCAAGGATAATAATCTTGCACAACTCCAGGGCTAGATTTTTGCACTGATTGAGAAAATTCAATTGTTGGTCCTATCTAAAGGATGTCAATGACAGGTTTGGTGCACTAGTTGCTACACCGAAGGTCATACGGTGACTGAGTGTCCAAGATCTCGGGGTGGAGGAGTTGTGAGTCACCCTATGCCTCCACCACCAGTCGAACCATCAGGTGGTGTTGTGCAAGTTGAGACCGCAACACCATTCCATGCAATGGTGCAATTCCAAGCTTTCCTGACTTAACAAGGGGGTCAACTTAATGAGTACTATGAGATTTGCAGACACCATGGATATTCTTCGAGACACTGCCCCATTTTATAGAAATATACATCTGTCCCAAATACGATGTACTGTGAATTATGTGGGTCGACTACCCATACCACCAAGCAATGTCATGCTTTAGATGCTCTTGCGAACAAACTAGACCGCTTTTTCTTTAGGATGGACGAAGCCCCTCAAGGGTTTAGAGGAGGTTGTTGAGGCGAAGGAGCTTTCAAGGGAGGCAGAGCTGGCGATAAAGGACCCACTTGCTGCTACAACTATGATGAACAGGGCCACCTTGCAAGAGGCTTCCCACATCCAAGGAGACCAAGGTTGTGATCAACCCAGTCGTGAAATGTAGTTATAGAGCATCCACTCATCTAGGATCCGACTATTGTATACTCGCCTTTGATATATGAGTAATGAATATATGAGAAATGTTATTTGGGGCCTAACCTTTGATATATGAGTAATGAATATATGAGAAATGTTATTTGGGGCCTAAAATTTGTTTAATTTTTATGCATTTCAATCTTTCATTCTGGTTATGATGTATGTGTATAATCTTATATACTACTGTGCTTAGGTCTGGTTGGGTTGCATTCTTCCTGCCACTACATTCTCTTCGACCTCGCTCTGTTTCACATAAGTCTCGGTAGCGCTTCGGATGAGACCTCCTTCCCTTGTGGAGGGTTGAATATGCTAACGCTCTAGACTATAATGGTGCCTTTGTTGGTAAACTTTGAGAACCCTGGTCTCCAATCATGCACCAACAAATGGTTCCATTGTCGGGACTTGATTTATGAGTGAGATTTTAGTGTATGCAACATCATATTTTCAAGTCGGACATTGACAGGTGGTGGGAACAAAGGTGTGATGAGTTCATATTTCAAGAATTTGAGTTACGATGGAAGATTTTGAGGGTTGTGATGGACGCAATATACAACGAACTTGCTAAGGAGAACCACCAGTCATTTTCGAAAGCAGAAGCGGTGTTTTACGAAGGCCCCTGAGGAAGACTATTGAGGGAGATTCCTTTATGGATGAAGGTTCCATTGGAGGAAGAAGGGATGTTGCATGTTCCGTCAAAAGACATGGCAACGTAAACCCCTGCGCAGGAGGGGTGGGTGATTCAAATGAAGGGTTCATGAGTTAGGAAGTTTTTGAAACATGGTGGGACATCGTTGTCATGAGAAAACTGTTAGAGATGAACGCACTCTAAGAAGGGTTGTTATGATTGAAAAGAATTGGTGAGAGCATATGAGAAAGTCGATGAAGAGGTCAGATCAGTCGCGGAAGATGATTGACCTCGAGATCAGTCGTAGGAAAGAATTGGAGAAGTTGCGGGAGTTGCAGATATGTGGAAGATTGGCCAGGCGTTGGTTGAAGGAAAGATTTGGGGAGAAAGATGAAACTTCTGAAGGAAGAAGACGAGCATGAGTTAGGATAGGTGAGGTAGTTAGGATCGACACCATTTTAGGAGAATAAGACTTAGTCATAACCCTTGAAATATCAGTGGGAAACTCAGTCTTGCTACACCGGAATATGTTGAGTCTCGCCAAGAAAATGGTACAGTGTTGCACAGCTACGTTACACCCCCGGCGAAAGAATTAGATTACAAAAGCAAAGGAACCAACCTTGGATCACCCCCACCCTCAACGAATTCTACAAATATGGTAAATTCTTCATCGAATCCTGCAGTCATTTCTATTGCTTCTCACAGTTATAATATAATAGGTTAGAATTATAGTAGTAGCAAAAGTGGAGCAAGTTCTTCAACTCTAGTACAACCAGGACCATTAGGATTTATATTGATAGGATCCCCTAGTTCTCCGATGGGAAATCAACACGCAGGCTCACTCACCCGATATCCAAAATTTTGGTGTAAAGGGGATGAGGATGTTGAGCAACATTAGTTCTTATGTGAGGCTATCTGGAGGTCCCATGGAACTTTAGATGCCAAAAAACTAGTCAAATTCCAAACCACATTGAGAGGTAGAGCATTTAAATGGTACATGAAGTCCATTGAGCCCGGGAATCCTCAAGGGACTCCCCTCATACAACCCTTTAATCTTGCTCGGGTCAAACAAAGATTTATTGCAGAGTTTCGCCTACCTCAATCTAAACAACATGCCCTCTCTAAGTTGAGGGAGATCAAGCAGCGCTACTTGGGAGTACAACCAACGATTCAAAGATGCAATTAGGAATCTAGCTAACCTAATTCACGAGAATCATCAGCGTGAATGGTTCATTCAGGATCTCTTTTCTTTGACTCGGATTCCGCTAACACAACAAAGACTCAACACTTTGGGCAAAGCATTAGAACATGCCATGGAAATTGAAGGAATGGTGGGCTACCTCGAGAGCTTGCGTATGATGCAACTTGTCGAGGATAATAATCTTGAGCAACTCTGGGGCTAGATTTCTGCACTGACTGAGAAAAATCAGGAGTTAGCCCTACCTAAAGGAGGTCAATCATAGGTATGGTTCACTGGTTGCTACACCAAGGTCATATGATGACTAAGTGTCCAAGATCACGAGGTGGAGGAGCTCTGAGCCACCCTATGCCTCCACCACCAGTCAGACCATCAGGTGGTGTTATGCAAGTTGTGATTGCAACACCATTACATGCACCGGTGCAATTCCAAGCCTTCCCGACTCAGCGAGGGGGTCAACCCAACAAGAAATGTGAGATTTTCAGACACCATGGACATTCTCCAAGACATTGCCCCATTTTACAAAAATATACATCTGTCCCAAATACAGTGTACTATGAATTCTGCGGGTCGAATACCCATACCACCAAGCAATGTCATGCTTTAGATGCTCTTGTGGACATACTAGACCACTCTGCCTTTAGGATTGATGAAGCACTTCAAGGTTTTGGAGGAGGTCGTTGAGGTGTATGAGCTTTTAGGGGTGGCAGAGATGGCGGTAAAGGACCCACTCACTACTACAACTATGATGAATAGGGCCACCTTGCAAGAGACTGCCCACATCTAAGGAGACCATGGTGCACACACTACCGAAAAAATACCCATAATGTTGAGGATTGTCCTGACCTGATCGCACGTTGGGAATATCGTGCAAGACAAAGGGGAGCCTATTTGATAAACTCAAAACCTAGGCCAATTGCGGAAGAGAGGCAATCCAACATTCATGTTATAACAAGAGGAGGTGCAAAGATCGGTGTCTATGTTGAACATCTTAATCGAGCACAGATTCAAAAGGTAGTGCCTAAACCCCCTTATGATCCTATACAACAAAAGGAATTTTGTCATAATGTAGTAGAATTGTTTTGTCATATGTCTAACTCCACCATACCAAAAGTTGTGAATCCAAGCTATACGCCTCCCTGTCAAGTTGCGAAAAAGTTGGTCCCATCCAAGGGCCCATTGTATGAGTTAAACAACACTATTTCCTTATGGTTGAAACTCTTTTCTAATATCCCGAACGATGAACACCTTACCCAGAAGTTGTGGAATACCATTAGCATAACTCTGGGAGTTGAGGGCAATGTAGACGGATCTATAGTTGTTAATCTGCTCGAGAGAAATGCAAGTCAAATACAAAGACAAAAGAAGAGGTTGGGACGCGAGTTCAAACTAAATGCCTATATTGATGTTATGCAATTAGTGATGTCATGTTGGATTTGGGCTCATATGTTAATATCCCACCAAAGAAAACGTGGGAGGCTATGGGAAAACCCATGTTTGTCTGTTCCCCAATTCAGTTGCGGACGACGAACCAATATTTTATTTATCCAATAGGGAGGCTGGAAATTGTAGAAGTAGATCTAGCCGGAGTCAAGACTATTGCAGACTTCGAGGTCATTGATATCATGGGGGACAAAGATCCATATCCAGCCTTGCTTGAAAATTATTGGGCATACGACAATTATGTTGTGATCGACTTGAAGAAGGAATCCATGACCTTTGAAGCGGATGGTATGAAAGTGGTTCAACCTTTAGATTCGTACCTAGGACTATGATACACTGAACCCTCATAAGATAACATGGAACCCGATGTCTTAGATCATCTATATGTTGTGACTAAAGGCAACCGCCCATACTACATTAATCCTACCTTGGATGGTTTAGTCGGTTGGCGAAGTATTCAGTCTGTCGGGGAAGATTCAGAGGCAACTTTCAAAAACTGGCAGCAAGGATGATACAAAAAATTCTCAAGAAGATGTGCCACTATTCGAGCAGCTAGGTGGATTGGAACTGAACTTCGCGAGCATTCAATATATGACAATCTCTTGGATTTATGCACTTTTCTAGTTGAAATGGAAGAAAAAGTTGGGGTGGAACAGAGGATTTCGACACTTGATATCATTTTGTGATCCTCCCCAGCTCATTGGTGGGCCACCCACAAAAGTAACTTGCCTTTGTGGGAGGATATCAAGCTTGCCCTGCAACACCGATTTATCCCTCCTTCCCAAGTTAGTCAAGACAATTGAGATCGGAAATTGAAGACTCTTGTCCTTACCCTTGACACATATGATGGATCTTCTGATCCACAGGAGCATGTTGCACATTGTGTTAGAGTACGAACAACTTCACAACTAGCCCGAGGTTTTTGGGTACACCAATTTGTTCATTCACTCGGAACAATGCCCATAGCTTGGTATATACATGAAGAAACTTGAAGGCAAACCCACTGTTGGGATGTCCTTCAACGCCAATTTTGTTAGGATTTATATTTTATAGGTAAGTCCCTTGAACTCACTTTAGCATTGCAACAAATTCAAAGCTTATTATCCATAGATAAGTTCAAACCTGCCTATCCCCCTGTAGTTTTCTCTATGCATAAGCACCTTCTCTATTTCAGCTTTCACCCATCTCTTGAACCCTCAAATTGTGCCATTGCGCCACTACCTATTTATCGTAGTAAGGTTGATACCACCCTCGGTGATCCCGAAGATTTGGAAGACCTTAGGCATCCTTTAAAGAATACAAAGGCACTAGGATTGTTTAGGATACCATTTCGCCTGAAGCTAGTAGCTCCTACACTAACCCTCTGAAGTTGTGCAAAGTTAATATCGACAATACAAAGCATCCAAAAATAGCCTCTATAGGAGTTTATTGGGATGAACAGACCATGATTGAAATTCAGGCCCTGTTGAGGGAATATGAGGACCTATTCCCCACCAGCTTCTCGGAACTGAAGGGAATTAAGGTAGATTTTGGAGAAATAAGAATTGAACTTAATCTTGACGCCAAACCTGTTAAGCATCGACCATACCGTCTAAACCCCAGAGTCAAAGAAAAGGTCAAGAAGGAGATTGATTGCGTGCTTGCAGTTGGGTCGATACTCCCAGTGGATGAGGCTGAGTGGATCAACCCTATTATCATTCCAAGTAAAAAGGGTACAGAGGATATCAAGGTTTGTGTTGACTACCAGAGCTTGAACTCTGCCTATGTTCGTGACCCATTTCCGACTCCTTTTAGTGATGAAGTTTTAGATAAGGTCGTGAGCAGGGAAGCATATTCATTTACCGATGGTTTTTTCAAATATCACCAGGTAAGGGTTGTTGAAGAGGATAAGAAGAAAACTACCGTTACGATATAGTGGAGGTCATTTGCTTACAATGTCATGTCGTTTGGGCTCAAATGCCCCCGCAGTGTTTTATCGAATCGCGATTTCCACATTCCACGATGTCATCCATAAATTTCTTGAAGTATATTTGGATGATTGGATGGTATCCAATCTACTCAAAGAGAAAATTGGTCTCTTGTGGCTAATGTTGGATCGATGTCCCCAACTGCAAATTTCCCTAAATCTGAAAAAAAGTGTATCTTTTGTGTACCCTTTGGGAATCTGCTTTTCCATATCGTTTGTAGAGAAGGTGTATTGGTGGACCCTGCAAAAGTTGCATTCATCCTCAATATGCCTCCTCCTACCTCTGTCAAGCAGTTGAGAACTACCCTGTGACATACTGGATATTACCGTCGGTTTATCGGGGGCCACATGAGTATCACAACACTGTTGGAACGATTACTTAAGAAATCCAAAGGATTTAATTGGAATTCAGTTTGCGATAAAACATTTGACACCTTTAAGGAAAAGTTGAGTACAACCCCCATTCTGACTTTCCCCAATTAGAGCATGGAGTTCCAGTTGCATATCGATGCCTCCAACATTACGCTAGGAGTTATCCTTGCGTAACAAGGAGAAGGGAATATCGATCATCCTATTTATTTATCCAATAGAAAATTATTTCAAGTTGAACGCAACTACACCACAACAGAAAGGGAAGGATTGGCTATGATATATGCTTTACAAAACAATAGACATTATTTGTTAGGTGGTCACTTTAAGTTTTTCACTAATCATTCTACTTTAAAATATCTTGTTAACAAACCTGTCTTAAAAGGCAGAATCTGTAGTTGGTTGTTACTATTTTAGGATTTTTTTTTTTAAGTTATTGTAAAATCTGGAAAGTTGAATGTTGGGCCTGATCACCTCTCTCGGTTAGAGTTCGGTGAGAGTGGTGGAGCCCTGGATGATGAACTTCCTCATGCAGATTTGTTTCGTGTTGAAGCTATTCCATACTATTTTTCGGACATTGCGGTATTCCTCATGATCAATACAACACTTGAGCGATATTCTGCAACTCAAAAAAGACACTTGGTTTTTGGGAAAACAAATTATGAGATTATCGCAGGACAATTGTACAAGCTAGGTTTGGACAGTATCTTGAGGAGATGTGTCTTGGATCATGAGAGACCAAATATCTTATGGGAGTGCCACGATGGAGTTGCGGGTGGACACGTTGGTGGTAAGGCTACTGTACAAAAGATATTACAGGCTAGATTATGGTGGCCTACAATGTTTAAGGATTCCAAAGCATATGCTAGAGCATATGATGTTTGTCAAAGCGTGGGTAATCCCTCCCAGAGAGATGAACTACCTATACACCCTGTCATAGTTCTACAATCATTCGAAAAGTGGGTTGTTGATTTCATTGGACCCATCAACCCACCGACTTGACATTCCAAGGCCAGGTACATCATTACCGCAATAGATTATCTTACGCAATGGGCTAAAGCTGCACCAATGCGGGACTGTTCTGTCGATACTGCAGCCAGATTTATTTATGAAAATATCATTACTCGATTTGGTTGCCCACAGAGTCTAACTAGTGATCAGGGTGCACATTTCATAAACAAAAATATAGCTTCTCTCACCCGTGAATTTCTTATTCAACACCATAAGAGTAGCCCTTGTCATCTGCAAACTAACGAGATAGTGGAAGCATTCGACAAGATTCTAGAAAAGGGATTGACCAAGGTATGTTGCACAAACCATGAAGATTGGGACGAAAGATTTCCAGTGGTACTTTGGGCCTATCGGATCACCACAAAGAAATTACACAAGTATACCCGTTTCCAATTAGTCTATGGACGAGAGGCCATGGTACCAGCTGAATTTATATCACCAAGTTTATTTGTTGCGCAAACTACCAAGATGACCAATGATGAATCCATCGCAACCAGAGTTACAGAATTGATGCAGTTGGATGAAGCTAGATTTTTAGTAGACTTTCATCAGACTGTTGAAAAATCTTGACAAAAGGCCTAACATGATCGACATATCAAGCATAAGTCTTTTGCACAAGGAGACAAATTTCCATTGTATGACAATAAGTATCAAAAGCATCCTGGTAAGTTACAAATGCACTGGCTTGGATTGTTTATTGTTGCAAAGATACGTGAATATGGAGTAGTTTGACTCACGCAGCTCAATCGTATACTTTATCCTGGTTGGGTGAATGGTGCACACCTGAAACCCTACATCTGCTATCAATAAGCATTGTTATGTAACCCTCCTGTGTAAGGAGTGGCTTGCCTAGGTAGGATTTCCCTTTGTATTTCAATTTTCTTTTCTATCAATAATATGATGACACGTCAATTTGATTACGTGTTCTCGAGTCTAGTTGTCCAGTCTCAATCATCCACCCCAGATATTCACTTTGTGTTCGGGGTGCTTGTCATCACATCATTTCATAGCTAACGTCACCGATCTTTATATTCTCTGTCCATACATTGTCACATGGGTAGTTACAGCCGTTAATACTTTCTGTTGACTTGGAAGCCACCTGTAATCCTAACCATATTCAATGTTCACAACAGTTTGTCCTTTTATGATCCTCCACCGATCTAGTCATTACTTTCCCGACTTAATCAAATCTTCCACCACCATCTCGATGGTTATGTCTTTAAAACGCTCGTCCCATCACAAATATTGGCATAATTAGGGGAATTTTGTCGATATCAACGTTGATTTATTGAGTTGTCATAGTTAATGCATGGTCACCACCTCACCTCCCAAGTTTGTCCTATAAACTTACCTCTCCTCGATGTCCCAATTCGTCAGGTATTCTCAACCTATCGGTGCCTATTTCATCCTGGAGTCTCTTCAACACCCTAAGAGCTCGCGTCTAAACCTTGCCCATCTTGTTTGATTTGTTTATCATCGTTGGTCCGTCCCAATGGTTCACACAACTAGTTGGGGCACTCTCCCCAAGCTTGCTATTCCTTTCAAATTTATTGACCCGCGCGTTGTTGTTCAAGGTGATTTGTATGGAAAGGTCGAGCAAACCAAGCTGCTCAAACTTGATTTTACCAATGTTGTCGAATATCCACACATGTCCATTCATTCATACATGGATTGTGTCCCCCTGTCAGGTGGGAATTTTCAATGGCAGTGGAAACCCGAGTTTGCATCGTTTCTAGATTCGATGCTAATGTGTCTTTGTGACTTACTAGTTTTCGACACTATTGTTGAAGTTTCCCGTTGCACAAAGTTCCTAATCAATAGAGTACATATAGGTGCTTTATGGCTCGACAAGGCTTACCCAATCCATATGGAGGATATCCATTAGCTTACAGGCCTATCTATGGAAGGGCAAGATGTTACAAATGGATTTCAGGGCTCGGGGAAACACGATAGGAAGAAGGGAGAGATGAGCCTCTACGAGAAGTATGGAACCAAGTGAGGTGGTTTTGGTTCCCAAATTGGCTTAATCCAGGATATCCATGTTCTTCTGAACTACTATTTGATTGTAGGGAAGGTGATGCGAAGCAACAACATGAATGAATGTACACTTGATGCTATCGTAGTAGTCGAATTCAGTAAGAATGACGCACCACTGAATTGGTGTAAGTACCTCCTGAACGAACTACTTCAAGCCTGCAAAAATGCGCATGAAAAGTCATGATATTTAATTTATGGGTATCTCGTACTCACCTTGGCTATGTGGAAATGACAACCGCGATCAGGCCACAATGTTTCTCTTTCAACCGACAATCGCCTTGCCATATTGTTTGAACCATGGCATAGCCACACAACTCAAAGCAACCGAGATGAACACATTGTTGCTTTCTTGCAGTGGTACAATCCATTCGTCGCCGCCACATCACGACCGTGCATCCTGTAAAACCTACTCAGATGACACACATACAATATCTGGTTTGGGATGACCTGCGACTATACCTTGCTTCGTCCTCTGGCAACTGACCCTACTCTCTTCCACATGAATTGTCTTCCTTTCTATCTGGATGAGGAAGTTTCCCATAAAAAGGTTATAGATTGGCCAGGTGTTGTGGTCGAGCAAAATAAATTGGGTGTCTCTTATACGATGCCTTCTATGACACAATGCTCCAGCACAACTTTTGGATGTTGGGACCAGTTCTACGAAAAGGGCTTGCTCCGCTTCCAGCTCCGAGGAAGGGGATGATGATGAAGAAGAGGAGGCATTACCTAGATAGATCCTCACAAATCCCTTTTCCAACATCCCAGATGATCCCTAGATTACTGGTAAGCAATGGAAAGAGGTTATGACTTATATTTTTCCTTTGAAGTAGTCATGAACCAGTCCCCCTTATGGTTCCCCAGTTAAGCGTGCACCCAACCCAGTCATCACCACAACCATACCATTATCATTTGTACCCATACTGAACCGCACCAGTGAAACCCCACCCCGTTCTGCAATGCCCCTCCTCATTTGTACCCATACTGAACCGCACCAGTGAAACCCCACCCCGTTCTGCAATGCCCCTCCTACCCAACAACTCAATTATCCATATCAATGATGACCCCCCCAAATCCCCTCAATCAACCCCAATAACTGAAGAGGCCCATCTTGGAATTCCCGCCACCGATCAATTGTCCACTCCTAAAAACATGGACACCGATACCCTCTCTACCGATCACTTGACCATCCCACTTGTTGGGTTGTTATATTCTTTGTAGTGAACTTCTAGGTGGATCGACTGACAGTCAAAGTTGAAGGTCGAGGTGGTTCGACCTAGTAAAGACGAAGTCGAGGTGGATCAACAATAAGTCGAAGGTCGAGGTTAGTCGACTAGGTAAAGTCGAAGTCGAAGGTTGAGGTGTTTCAACATGGTAAAGACATCGAAAACTGGTTGAAGAGGTCAACTGACAAGAGGTCGATAGGCAAGCGTGTGGTGACCGACTGAAGACCAAATGAAGGTTGACTAGTAGTCGATGGGTAATCTGACTTGGTAGTCGATTGTAACAGAATCCTGAGATTCGCGGGATTTATATCCAATAATCTGCATGGATCTGTAACCATTTTTGGGTACCTTTTCTTTAGGGTTTTGCCTGTTGTAAAGCCTATAAAGAAGGTGTGTT
>CBVK0102767578.1:0-10604 GCA_900067695.1 Picea abies
GTTTCCTCTCCACATGACCATTGGCTGTGACCACTCGCCAACCAAGAAGGCACTTCACGACTTCGCACATTGGATATTCTGCAGTGAGTCACCTTGATTATCCCAAATCTTGATATCTGAAGTGGAGCCTAGCGACACTAGATCCTTCCCTTATTCTTTGCTGATGTGAACATTGGCTGTGACCACACACCAGTCAAAAAGGTGCTTCGCGACTTCGTGTTTCATGATCTCTTAAGTTAGCTCTCCTCCATTCTTCGAAGTCTGAACTCTCGAACTCCAAACCAGATCAATGGTCCATGACCTTCTGTGATCTGACGACCCAGATATCCTCTTCACATTTTGGGACTTTGTGTTTTATGATGTTGGAAATTTGTTTGCCTTCTTTCTTCCATTTACCAATTTTTGAACTCTGCTCTCGTCCGATCGACGACCCACGTCATTCCTCCATCCAAGGGTCCAGGTATCCACTTCACACTTCAGTTTATATGCACCTCACTCTTCACAATTTTCTCAAAATTTGAATCTGCGAAATCCTCAGATTGGATCAATGGTCCTCAATGATCCACAACTAACGACTGAGATCTCCTTTGCGTTTCGCGATGTCTGTGGATTGCTCGACATAGTTCTTCCAATTCGCTATTCTGTGAATCTACTTATCTGCTTCCATGTGTCCTTTCTTTATCCAACGACAGTCTGTGAATCTACTTATCTGCTTCCATGTGTCCTTTCTTTATCCAACGACAGTTGGTCCATGTGCTCATTCCTCCTGCCTGGACTCTGATCCAATGGTCCATATTTTTCACAGTTCTCGATCCAACAACCACTGTCATTGTCGCTGATGTTCTTGCCATCAATGAAAAGCACACTCTTCCTATAAACATGCCAACAGTTAAGATATCTTAAATGATTATGGTTTCTAAAAGGATGTTGGCGTAAATTTGATGGTGTTTTAAAAGTTGCTTGTGATCTATTTTTTTCATATGTGATCTCCTTTCAATTCTTAGATGATGTTTTCTAATTAATCAATTAAATATTATTGTTCAATATTGTTTGAAGGGAGATATTTTTTACATGTTGTTGGTAAAGGTTAACCTATGCCCAATATTATTCATAATTTATTTGTTGAATACTCAAGAAATAAACTAATAAAAGAAAAAGAGAAAAGTCTATTTGGGAGAAGATCTCCCCTTAACCGAAATTAAATCCCATCAAAACTTGTTAGATCATCAATCTGAAGAATCATGCTGCCTTAAAGAAGGAAGAGTCTAATTGGGCCTCGTCTTTGGGCGTGATTCTAGCTGTTGAGTTAAAGGGAATTTTGACCCCTCAATAGAATTGGTGCTAGGAGGAGGGCCTGACGAATGAATGGTTGGTCAAAATAGTTCTTTCAATAGGAACTTTTCTCAAACAACCTATAGATTCAAAACAACCCACATGCATTGCTATCGCTTCTCAGGATAGCCTTATGATTGAAGGTAATTCTACTACTAGTGAGTTACGACACACTGAAGACGATTCATACTTTCACCCATAAATACCCTACGCAATCCTGCATAAAGAAATCAACACATTTAGGAGGATTACCATAGCATACACTCGTCAAATCAAGGAATTTCCATTAGCTCTGTTGCTTACCCACATGAAAAAAAACTGCAAGACCAGTTGTTGATACCCCAGTTCACACCTTTTTCCATACGGTTGAGGATCTAGTACATTTTTCCCTAACTGAAATCAAATAACCTCTCAGTTTCATTCTTGAAACTTCTCTTGTCACCCCACCAACAAGTACACACTTTGATCCTAATATTTTTGAATATGAATAAGTCAATTCTAACTCAGAAAACTCAGATAACGGGTTAGACGATATGGAAAAAAATAATGAAGAAATCTCATAAGGTAATGATAAAACTGCAAACAACCAACCATGGCTAGATAGGGATGCCTTGGCCATACCACGATGATTACACCACTTTCCTAGGAACCCAAAGAAAATTCTCCCAAAATTTGATCCTGAAACCTTAGGGTTGCCTCAAGACCACATCAAGAAGTTCATATTGGAAATAAGATTGATGAATGTCCAACATGAATACGTAGTGTGCATATTGTTCCATTACACCTTAGAGAACTTGGCTTCAACATGGTATTTCAATCTCCTGGTCGGATCCATTAATAGTTGGATGAAATTTCAGAAAGAATTTCTAGATAAATTTTCTAAAGAGACAACTACCAGGGTCTTGATGGCTCATATTTTCACCGCCACCATGGGTCCCAAAAAGAAGGTCAAATTATTTAATAAGAGATTCACAACCATCCTTAAAAAGTTTCAACCTGATGCTAAACCTACCCAAGAACTACATATTGAGGTATATTTTAATGCATTACCAACCTCCATCTCTATGTTCATTAAGAGGGTCGCTAAACCCACTCTAGCTGAGAATTTTGAGGAAGGAAAAATTATTTAATTTAAATGAAAGGTTGTAAAGATTGTAATGTCCCTGATTGAAACCCTTTGTAATTGTACATATAGGCTGGTGAGTTGTGGTATCAATTGTAAATGTAAATGTACATTTAGGCTGGTGAGTCATTGGCATTAAGTTTTGATGTTGCATGCACCTGAGTAGTGTGCAAAGTATTGTATCAAAGACATGGTGCTCACATTTCAGAGTGTTGCGTGCCCTTGAGTAAGTGCGCACATTTCACAGTGTTGCACACACTTGGTTAAGTGTGGAGGAATGACCTGGAAGTGCATGCATAACTGAGTTATATATGTGTGTGTGTGTGTGGTTGTATATGTATTGAGGCTGAAGATCTTGTGTGATTATGAATCCAGAACACAGATAGGCCAGTGTGCTTATCCATGTAAGTATAATCACAATTATTAATATTATTACATCACTGCACATAGATAAACTTAGATGAAAATATATGGGGGGATGACTCCACCGGAAAAGGGAAAAGGGCGTGGGACGTAAGTCTTAGTGGAATATTTTATAATATTTATGAAAAAGTGTATGTTGGGAAATTATTTTATCCTAAGTTCCCGAGGGTAGGGAACGAGTCACCAAGTGGCTTAAGATACTTTTGAAGGTGAAAAGTGTCAATATTAAGGCACACAATATATATTTATGGCCTTAGTGTATTTTGGGGGAGAATTCATTCATGGAATGATTATTCACGATTCACTTTATTGTGAGTAGAAGGGGGTCAGACTGCATGGAAAATACGATTATTACCTTTGTTGGAGATACTTCACACACACCTAGGATTTCTTTTTACTAAGGTTTTCCCTATGTTCATTAGTCATTATTCAATATCCTATAGTTTAGGGAGAATATTCCTTTTCCTATGTTCTAGGAGAATATTCTCTTCAATTCACACTTCAGTTTGATCAGTTTAGTGGAGTCTTAATGCCACATTGGTTTCATCACCATGTTGCATTGGGATCATCACCTATTAATGCACATTGTCCTTGGGATTATCACCAGACTAGAAAATTACTCATGATTCCCTGATCTCCTCCTCACTTCACTTGTTTTCTAGTCAGTTAACTAAAGACTCACAGACTAGTTAACTCAGACTAGGTGGCAGTTTACTCCTGTAACTTTTGGTGTGTGTCCAGATCACTCTAGACCACCACTATGACACATTGGATTCTCCTCCAGTGTGCATTAGTTGAGTTTACAGAGTATATCATGTGTAAATTATCATTCATTCATTTGGTTAATGAAATTCTTTGATTCTCACTTTCTCGTTTCCATATTTTCTCTTTTCTCTACA
The DNA here is from genome assembly GCA_900067695.1 of Picea abies. NCBI lineage: Eukaryota > Viridiplantae > Streptophyta > Pinopsida > Pinales > Pinaceae > Picea > Picea abies. The sequence continues at coordinate 3,778 of CBVK0102767578.1, forward strand.
AACTGTGTATGTGTTCTTGCTAGCTAGATTTTATTTGTGCAGCTTCATTCACATTTACATGGTATCATATTTGACAAATTTCTAGGAAAAATACACACCGGATTATTTTTGCAGGTACTGGAGATTAAAGACAACGCGAAAAATGGAATTTCCAAAAGAATTCATTCTTACAACGTACAATTTATTTTCATGGAAGGAAAAGATGATAATGCATCTTCGAAGCAAAGGATTATATAGGTTAACAATGGACATAGAGACCGAACCCACATCAACCATAGAAAAATCCAAGTATCTGAATCAAATGGATGAATTGTTTGGAGCTATTTGCAGTCTCATTTCTCCCAAGCTCCTCTTTCACATATCCTTTTGTAAAACCCCCAATGAAGTCCAGACCACCATGTAAGGACATTTTTGAAAATGGGACGAGATGAGGGGACATATACTCGAGGTGGAAATTCTCACTTTGGATCTGTTAACGATAAAAAACGCACTGGCATTTTTGAAAGAACGATTCCTAATCTTGTAAGGAAAATTTTTCTAGATTCCCTAGATCCAAATCCAAATCTGATTGCACCATTAGAAATATTATGATCTATAGATGTCGATTGACTATTGGAGCATGCAAAATGGACATTCCACGACTGAGAAAATTGATTTAGTTCCCGAGGGTAGGGAACGAGTCACCAAGTGGCTTAAGATACTTTTGAGGGTGACTAGTGTCAAGTCAAAGGCATGCAATATATATTGTTGTCCTTAGTGTATTTTGGGGGGATTATTTTCAGATTATTTTCAGGATTCACTCTTGTGTGCAGGGGGGTTGGTTCCAGAAGAGGAAGACTATTACCTTATCTATATAAAGAAGCTTGTAAGGAGTTGTGGGGCTGTAATTAGAGCTTACTATTGAAGAGAGAGGTTGTCAGGACCGTGATAAATCTCTCTGGGTGAGATATTCTCTGTCGAATAAGAGGGTTTTCAAGCCCATGAGAAAACTCTCCAGGTGAGAGTTATGCTGGGAATTTTTCCCTAGTGCGCTAAGCATTAGTCGCAGGGCTTAGAGACTTCATGTCTATCCTGTTGCTGGTAACCATGGAAGGGAAGTGGGGAAGCTAAATTAGGAATGTTGAATAGAGACCCTAGTGCGCTAAGCATTAGTCGCAGGGCTTAGAGACTTCATGTCTATCCTGTTGCTGGTAACCATGGAAGGGAAGTGGGGAAGCTAAATTAGGAATGTTGAATAGAGAAGGGGCACACTTCCTTGGGTGTGACATGTGTGCGGGGAATGAGGGATTGTGGGCTAGTTGCAGCAATGAGAACCTAATACTCAACAATTCTATTGAGAATCAGTGCCTAGCTTGTCGCTAGGAACCATTTTTTCCCTGGTGGAGTTAATTCCCAACTCGAGGGTGACTTGTTGCTGAAAGCTGATGAGCAACATAGTCTATGGATGGGAGGAATGTTTGAGTTCTGTGCGTAGTTGGTGACTTTCATAAAAGATAAGTGTTCTTATGCACTTGTCTTGTTTACTGTGTGCTTGTTTATCTATGATTGATATGGGTTAATTCTTGTATGTTGTCGCATATATGTAATTGTTGTTATTCTATATTATGTTGCTTATTCATGTAAGTATGTTGCTTATAGCCTGCATTTGTAGCTATGCATCGATATAACAAATGTTGATAGTCTTGCATGTTAAGTTAAACTTGTGATTTTTGTTATGAGTCTTCAAGAAGAGGATTGAGTGGCCATGTGCATAGGAAAGTAGCATGTGTGCACATGAGGCCGAAACTCATGTGTGTCTTCAGGGTAATAGACCCCGCATACAGGGAAATCAAAATTGGCATGTGATGCCAGGGTGGCTGTGTGCACGATTGTGCTATGTGATTAGTATGATGTTGCACACAGTTGTTTGAGTTACTTTCGCTGCTTAAAGTTGTGTTAAAAAGGTGAAAGTTGGTGTGGCGCATCTTAGTTTGAGTTTGAGCGCACTACTTCAAGTGATACTGCACAAACTAGTATTTAGTACAGAATCTGCACAGTGGAATTTTGGAGTAGCATGGCCCAGTAGTATGTTGAGGATGTTACAATTTGGTTGATTCAGAGAAATATCAGAGCATGTTGTAAGTGCTGGTAATGGGAAACATTACAAGGTGGTAAAGAGACTCAGTGGGAGACTGGGTACGTCACGAATTGGTATCATAGCATATTTTGGAAGAAGTGTGTGGCGTAGCTTAGCTAGAGATACTGGGGATGTTACATATTGGTATCAGATCTAGGTTCAACACTGGACTTGTATGGGCCAGAGGTTAACGAGAAGCATTAGAGATCCAATTTCAACACTAAGCCTGCATGAGCTGAGTTATACTTAAGGAAAAATTTGGATTGGTAAGTGGCCGAATTTGGAATTTCAGTGTGGCCATGGTGCACATTAAGTAGGAATACACAGATGTGTGCACTAAATTCAAGATATCACAGAGTGTGGAACTGGAACTACGTAGTAAATAATGGTGCATGGGTGTGCACACTAAAGGTTTGGAGTTGCATGGAACAAATTTGTGATGTATGTGCATTACTAATACACAGTGTATAAGTTAAAAATTGACATCACACATTGGTGTGCGTTGAATATCATTGCATGCATGAGCTTTGGAAGAAGGGATTTTGACAAGATGGTGTAGAGTTTTCATGAAGTTGTTTCATGAATTCATCTAGTAAATCTTGTTGTCTGCACATTTTGCAGAATTATCAGTGGTTAGAGCAGGAAAAAATCAGTGCAGAAGGTCAAAAGCATGGAATATGAATAAAGGAATTACAATCCTGATGATGAATTCATGGATCTGTATGTCAGATTGGGTGTTGATAGTACAAAATTCAAGGAAGAGCGCATCAATTTGGTAGAAACCATAAAAGGACTACAAAAATATGTATAAAGTTATAAGGATGATAATTAAAGGCTGATGAGAGCCAAGGAGAAACAAGATGACTTCAATGTCAAATTGATGCAGATCTTGGATAGAATAGAAAAGAAAATGGATAAGGAGATAGAGACAAGTAGGTCAATAAGTCGTGGGTCTCATAATGAGAAAATAAGAGAAGCAATGAATGATGGTAAACATTGACCTTACTTGCGAAATCATTCTTTTAGGAAAGTGCACAATAGTTCTAGTCCATCTCCCATCAGAAAGCATAAGAGAAGGATTGGGGTGGACGAGCTACAGGGAAAATTGAATAAGATCAAACCTCCTACCTTTTATGGTGAGCACAAGAAGGATGAAGATGCAAAGACCTAACTACTGGGTATGAGGAAGTACTTCTAGCCGCATAATTATTTTTCATAGGAAGAAGGGAGAATTGCTATTTATCAACTAAAAAGAAAGACATCAATGTGGTGGGATCAATTTGTGCAAGTGCAACACATTAATGATAAACAATTTACTTGGAGGGAGTTCAAGAGGTATTTCCAAAAGAAATACTTGACCAAGCGGTAATATGACAAGAAAATGAAGGATTTATTTGAACTCAAGCTTGGTTGTATGCCAATAGATGAGTATGAAAGGAAATTCTTAGACTTGTTGAAGTATGTCACATTCATTAAGGATTAGAAAGTTAAAATTTATAGGTACCTGAGTGGGATGCCATCGTTTATCAATGAAAAGATATAGTATGATGACCCTATGACATTGGAGGAAACTATAAGGCGTGATAAATGCCTTTATGAGAAGCAAAGGGGAAGACCAATTTTCCAAAAGGCTTGGGAAGATAATGTGAAAACAAGGTGGATTAGAGGAATAAAGGGGCTAAGCCACCATTTTTCATAAATATTGCACAAGGACAACCAACTCTCTAGGAGCCTAGAATGTTGGAGATAGTGGGGAAAAAGCCTTGACAACAATCTATTCAATGTTGGATATTTGGCATGAATCATATGTGTAGAGATTTCCCTCAAAGAGGTGATAAAGCAAGGACTACGCACATAGTACAAAAATCCGTGATAAAATGTTGGATAAAAAACATACTAAGTTTCAATCGCACATGATAGAAGTGGAAGGTAATATTAATTACCAAACATTTACCATTTTAATTGACTGAGGATCTATTCATAGTTATCTATATCCTAAGATGGTGGAAAGGTTCCAATTGCTAAGAAGCAAGCTTGGAAAAACCTTGGTTGGTGTAGTTAGCTACATGAGCGAAAAGGAAAATTAATGAGATGGTCATGTAATGTCCAATGTAGATGAATGGACTGTGCACAAAATATGATTTGAATATTATACCTTTGGGTTTGTATGATTTCCTCATTGGTATGGATTGGTTGGAAAAGCACCGTGATGTCCTGGATTGTTATAATAAGGCATTTACTTTCCTAGATGAGAAAGGAAATTTTATAAGAGTTCAAGAAATTTCAAGGGCTGTAACTATCAAAGAAGTTTCAACTTTGCAACTGAAGAAAAACTACAATAAAGGATGTCTATTTTTTTATAGCGCACATGGAAGAGGCACCTAAGGATAAAGTGCCAAGTATTGAAGACTGCACGGTATTGAAAGAGTATGAGGATGTTTTTAAATAGATACCAAGATTTCCTCTGAAAAGAGATATTGATTTCTCTATAAATATGATGCCGGGAGAAACTCCTATATCCAAGACTCCTTATAAGACGATTACACCATAATTGAAGGAGTTGCAGATGCAACTTGAAGAGATTTTAAAGAAGGGGTATATACGCCCAAGTATGTCACCTTGGGATGCACCGGTTTTTTTCATGAAGAAGAAGGATGGTACACCGAGACTTTATATTGACTTCAAGAAGTTGAACAAGGTAGCAGTAAAGAACATGTATTCTTTGCCAAGGATAGATGAGCTCTTTGATTAGCTATGGGGCATGCTGGTATTTTAAAAGATTTATCTTAGATATGGATATCACCAAGTTAGAATAAAAGAGGAAGAAATCAGTAATACTTCTTTCAGAACAAGGTACGATAATTACGAGTTTACAGTGGTGCCATTTGTGTTGTCAAATGCACCAACTTTTTTCATGCATTTGATGAATAGAGTTTTCAAAAGTTACTTAGATAAGTTTGTCATTGTATTTATGGATGACATGATTATATACTCAAAGTATGAAGAGGAGCATGAGAATCACTTGAGGATGGTGTTGCAAGTATTGAGGGAACATCAACTTTATGCAAAGATGAGCAAGTTCTCATTTTATTAGCGATAGATTCATTATTTGGGTCTTATTATTTACAAGGAAGGAGTAGTTGGGGATCAAAAAAATATGAAAGCCATTGAGGAATGGATGACACCAAGAAATTTCATAGAAGTGAGATCCTTTATGGGACTGGTAGGGTATTACAAAAGGTTCATCGAAGGATTCTCACAGATTGCGCATCCAATTACATCTTTGTAAAAGGAAGGTGCATGATTCGAATGGACTCTGGATTGTGTAAGGATTTTTTATCACTTTGTTGGTTATCTCTTCTTCTATTTCATTTGAGTTATTTACCTAGGGTTCATATATTTCAGGTTTCCAACAAAGCCTCTAAATCTATCGACCCTCCTGGTAAACCAAAAGGCAACACAACACACATAATTCACTGCACAGTCTCACTCGACATAGATTTAATGGGTGGCTGCAAGACTCAGGTGTTTATAGCCTAGGATTGAGTATGAGATATGAGAACTTGACTGTTAAACTATTATTACAACTGGTAAATGTAACATACTATTATTCATGATTATGCAGTAATTTCAGTAGCTGGTTCCCTTAGTATCGCGACCATATTTAAACAAGCAATATAATAACTCATTCATTCATTACGCTCACCAAATAACTATTGAAAAGGGGATAAATATATACATGAATTCATCACATTACATAGATATTACCGTGGTTCAACCCCTTCTGGGCTACGTCCACAAAGATTTGGCTCTTGGCTCTTTTATTATGATAGTTCTGCATCTACAAAGATTTGGCTCTTGGCTCTTTTATTATGATAGTTCTGCATCTACACACCGTGCGCTTACAACTCTCCTCAGATGGGTAAAATCTATATGAGGCGAAATAGATCGCACCAGGCTCCTCAACTTGTGATCTAATCCTCAAGATCTACCTTCTCTTGTTTCCCCTAGCTCAACAACTTACAAACCGTTCATATAGCAAAATATAAACCCGATTACTAACTAATTCAGTGCAACTACAAAATATGTGTACAACAACAACTACAACAACAATTATCCCTCTATAATACCTCAGTATTGATATTTATACATATTTGTCTCTTCAGCCCTTACAATACATTAACAAAACCCTAACCCTACTGATGTTAGGTCTTCCTCTCATGCACGTTCTTTTCTTCTTTCCAACTGTTTCTTTCCTTGTGCATGCTTTCTTGCATGCACGTGTGCTGTGTTCCCCTCCAACTGTTGCTTCTCTCTCTGCATGCTTTCTTTCCCCACGATCATCCTTATTTCTACTTCGGCCTACTGCCAACATGCCCCCAACACTGAAATGTGGCTCATCTTGAGCCACCTAATCCTTCTGATCTTCCTCTATCTCCTTGGTGATCATCTGGAACTTGTCCTTGAGCTCTCTTGCTTGTGTCTGCACCTGCACAGTCTTCTCCTTGATTGTGGCCACTACCTGGATTTCCACTTCGTCGCTGATCAATCCCGCACATTCTACCTGGGTCTGTGATATCTATGTCTTAGCTTCCTCTACTTGTTCCAGGACTTCTTCTACCCGCTCTTGCAATGGTTCCATTTGAGCCTACCGTTCTTGTTTCTGGGTTTGCGCAGTGATTAGTTTTGCCTGCAATCTCTTCATGTCCTG
>CBVK0102767587.1:0-11220 GCA_900067695.1 Picea abies
GTGACCTCTTAGGAGGAAGCACATGTTCTTAACCATTAGGCCCACTCAGGATATATATATAATTTTGTTAAGAATGAAAATTATGGGTTAATTATGAGTAATTGGAGTTAATTGATGTTGATAGAATTTAATTATGGATTAATTATAATCAGTTATAACTAATTTAGATCGATTAAGGATAATTTGAATCAATTGGATGATAAGTGAGGTCAATTATAGGTCATGTGAGATTCATTTTTTTGTTAAACAATTGTCACATGTATCTTGGTTTAGTTAGTACATTGATGAGTCTCACATAATATAACTTCTTTGGAACCCTGCTAACACATTACTTTCCTTATAATAAAATTAAAAGTACCATGTATGCACTCTTAGGATGATAACAAGACCCTTCAAAGGCATCTCTTACACCAACTATCGTTTTCAGATACGTGTTCATTGTTCTTGAAATATGGACTTCTTAACTCGTAAAAATGTATTATTTTTATATACAAATAAAAGTGATTTCTCACCTTTTGACTTACACTTAGTTACTATGATTTATAATTTATAGGTGGTAAGAAGTTAAAAAGAAGATGGGAAAAAAATGAAAGATTGAGGAATATTTCTTAAAAGGCAATAAATGACACATACATTAATTATGTAATTTTAATATTTTCAATGTAGTTGGAATCTATACTCTTGTAAGTGTAATATATATATATATATATATATATCTATTTTATTTTGTATTGTGCTTTGAGTATATAAAGAATGTGATTTTCATTTTATAATGGAATAAAAATTGTGACTTTTTTTTGGAAAAAATAAAAAAGAGTAGAGCTTTTCCACTTTAAAAATAATTATGAATTAATTAATCCAAATAAATAATCATCTTTATTTTGTTTGACAAAATAGGGTATTCACACATAGAAAAAACACCTTAAGTAACCACTCACACAACTAGATCAAATATCATAACATGAATATTTTATGTAGTTAAAACCCTCGAAGAAGGAAACAATCCATGTCCCCAGCCAAGATGGCCACTTGAGGCAATATATTAATGAAAAAGAAAAACAATTTACAAGAGAGTTTCTCACAATTGATCTTCAACACATGACCCTCCATGATCTTTAAATATAGATCATGGACCAACCGAGTGTTAATACATGGTTCAATAGTCATTAGTATCAAGGAGAATATGAATCATTGGATCACTCTATGTCTAGAACATATCATGACTATCATTTTACATAACTACAAATGCATAGTAAAGAAACACACTAAGACACACACTTTTACCTAAAGACATATTATACCAAGTTGATCTTAACTATATCCTAAGTGTCTAAATATCCTAACATCACCCCTTAAGAACAACTTGGGATAGGAATGAAGGATTTACAAAGGTGACACAATAGAAGAAGGAAGGAGGCATTAGATTCTAACTCTCCTTAATGACAACTTCATGAAATCCTAACATAGATTTAAGTTTGGAAAACTTTGATTATGTAAGAGACTTTGTGAAAATGTATGTAACTTGATCATTTGTAGGGAAAAAGAGCACTTCAAGAACATGATCATGAATGAGATTTCTAATGAAGTGTGTTTGTTGCATTGATGTTGAACTAAATATTTGGTGAGCTTGACGACACTTTGATTGAGAGGGTTGTCGAATTTTGTTGCTAGAATCTAAACTCCGAAAAGGATCTATCAAAGACACAAGGCCTATTGACTTGCATTAACTAATTCTTGATATTCTACTTTTGTGGAAGAAAGAGAAAGATCGTGTTGTTTCTTACAAGCCAAGTGACAAGTCTAGAACCATGGCTGGAAAAATAACATGTGGTAGACTTTCAATCATCAGGGTCGCGGTCCCAATCCAAATCAATGAAACTAACTAACTAACAAAGGAGTCCCCCCTGAAATGTTACGTATCCTAAACTAAACTATACCTTGGACATAATGAAGTGTTTTTTGTTTTCCAATGGCTCTCATGGGTTGTTTGCATATACCAAGCAATAAGACCCATAATAAAGGAAATGCCAGGATGGTTATGAGTCAAATGAAAAAGGATACCAACTAGGTAATGATACAAAGTGGCATTGACTTTGACATTAGTTTGACTCCAGACTGGAAGGGATATGGGGATGGTTTAGAATCTTCCACATGAAAGCAATCAAGAAGGTCATAGAAATACTTAGATTGGGAAAGATAAATTCCTTCCTAGGTTTGCAATACTTGGAGGCCAAGGAAATAATGCAAATAGCCTAAGTTTTTCATTTCAATTGTCTTCTTAAGGATGGATGTCACATGGGTTAAAATTTTAGGGTCACTACCAGCAAGGATAATGTCATCAACATAAATAACAAGTATTATGAAATTGCTTCCTACTTTCTTGGTATAGACATTGGGTTCATATTGACATCTAGAAAAGTTGATGTCAAGAAGAAAACTATCCATTTTTTCATACCAAGCTTGAGGAGCTTTCCTAATACCATAAAGATATTTCTTAAGACAACAAACAAGGCTAGAGTCATTCTGAACATAGGTAGGAGGTTGTTCCATGTATATTTATTCTTATAGATCCCCATGTAAGAGGGTGTTGACTTTCTTTCATGCATCCTTCTTAACGTTGTGGGATTGATGACCTAGGGTTCATCCAATCTTGACCAATAAAAACCCCAAGGCATCGACATATCAAACCTCAGCCAAAGACTAAAGAAGGTATCATCCAAGACACCATGAGAATCACATAGACTATATGGTCTTGTGTCGGTGATGAAGGGTTAATTGTGCAGAGAATCCATCCGGACTGACATTCATACATTCATTGTGATAAGTTTAAAGACAACAATATATAAAAATAACACATACATCCATCAAACACATGATTAACACATCAAATGACAAGAATCACTACATTATAGTCATTCAACCAGTCACATACATATTCCAAGGGAATCATTAATCATCAGAAACAATGCTCTATGCTTTAATACATTTTCACATGGGTTCATTACATGGCTCTTGGAATGAGTCGAGAAATACTCAAGGTTAGCGATGGCTTTGGGATTCATTTGTTCAACATCTCGAACTCTCTATCTTCGAGAGTTTTTGGATTTGTGAGTGAGAGATATTTGTGAATAACACCATCCAAAAATTGACCCCTAGCTAAACCAAGTGGTACAACTAGAACTTGGCCTAGATACTCAGTGACCTACGAGAGATGGATCACGAGGAAGAGCTCCATCGGTGGAGACCACCTCCATCCTCATGTCTCATTGAGCTAGCAGTAGAGGATGGAAGACACATACGCCAAACCTAGTGGAGAGGGTAACTTGTAGCATTGGGATACCCAGTTCAACAAAGGTGATTATCCATGGTGAAAGGAACACCACCTCTGGGCTCAAAGAGTTGGCGTACTATCGCAAATTCGAAGCACAGTTTAGGGAACTATGTGGCGACAGGCTATACCTTGCTGGTTGGAAGAATTTCTATTCAAATTTCCAACTATCGCAAGAACTAGATTGTGGGATCTTTGGATTCCTACCCTCACTAATAATTGCATGCCCCTAAAGTTCTATAGAACTTGGCCATGGAAGGGGAACTTGGATAGGAGACGATAATGGATGTAGAGAGTGGAGGGGTAGTGGAAAACACAATGGGAAACGAGGGTTGGGAAATGGAAAGGGATGACAGAGGATGGGGCATGGAGGATATCTCCGATGGATCTATCGGTGGGATGGGTAGATATATAGAGTGGTTGATGGTAGAAACTATAGGCCAAAACGAGACAAGGGGTCGGTCGATGTGGATGTCTAGAGAAGAAGTGTGGAGTTACGGATGAGTCCCATAGGTGAGTATATAAGAAACTATAGGCCAAAACGAGACAAGGGGTCGGTCGATGTGGATGTCTAGAGAAGAAGTGTGGAGTTACGGATGAGTCCCATAGGTGAGTATATAACGATTCAGACCCACTGTATTGGTGATTTGATTGAGCCATATTGCTTGACCTTTCAATGTAGTGTAGCACAAGGTAGCTCATCCTAACCTCATGTGAATGCCTTGCCAGATCCAACACATTTCACATGAGGCATAACTTCACCCAGAATTGGAAATATTGGGAATCTACAAAGTTTTCAATCTATCTAGTATGTTTGTATGACTGGAGTATATCCTATGCGGAAAAAAAGGTGCACTATGTCGACTATCTACCTTCCTATATGTTACACATCCTACTCTATGCCTACCCTACGCAGACTCCACGTTGGATAACTATTGCTAAATGAGAAGTGACCCATGTGGACCATAGTACACCTTCAATCTACTTCTATTGACAAGTCCCTTGAGATGTTGTCCCTGCAACGTGGATAGCTTGGTTGCACTGGCTTCGCTGATGTAGACCAAGTGGAAGGGGACCAACCAATACATACATAGCTTACTTGGGTGTTGTAAAAATTTTCTATCGTATAACAACATTGATAACCTGGATGTATAATTTTTTGGTGGATGTTGCAATCATGCCATGCATTTTGTCTCTACTTTTCGACCACCTGGATGAACCCCACCATGAGTTCATCTAACCGTTGTTGAAGTGACTGTTCATCAGTCATGTGAGTAGCTATAGCAATGCATAGGCTAGGAAAAATAAATTCGAGTGGCATGACTGCTTCTTTTCCTTAGAACAATAATAATGAAGGGGGTACACTTCATCGACCATTTGTAGTTGGTTCTATATGCCTACAAAACTGCAGGGATCCGTTGATCCCTGTCACGCTGCACATTACAGACTTTGGTTAAAGCATGCTCTAAAATCTTATTGAAAGCTTCAATTGTACCATTAGCTTGTGGATGATAGGGAGTTCTATTTTGGTGGTGGATCATGAACTACTAAGTGAGTTCCTGAATGGTATCATTCAAAAAGTGTGAGACTTTATCACTCATCAACACCTTTGGGCACCCAAACCTGGTAATCACATTCTCAAAGATGAATTGGATAGTTGTTTCTATAGTACAATCCTTAATCGATGCAACTTTGGCCCATCTAGTCAACTACTATGTAGTTGTGATGATATAACGTGCCCCTGTCTAGTGCATGGGAGGACTGATAGGGCCCACAAAATCAATGTCCCACTTCTAGAATAGTTCCAAGGCTATAATCGAAAATAAAGGTAGCTCATCTCTTCAAGAGGGATTTCATGCACTAAAAAACGTTCCACCATTTACAATATTCCTTGGCATTGACAAAGAGAGAGGGCCACCAAATCCGTACCTGTAGCACCTTCCCCATGGTAAATTTATCGACATTGTGACCTCCTACAATACCCTTGTGTACTTCATACAAAATGGGGTATCATTCGTGCTCTAAGGAACATCTGCGTAGAATTCCATCAACCCCTAGCTTGTATAATTGCACAACAATTAACTAATAGTCAACACTATGAGTCACCAGCTGGTGATGTTGGGCCTGAGTATACCCCATAGGGGTCTATCCTAAAGTGATAAATTCAGCGATCTCGATTAATTGATCGGGAACTACCTCTACACGAAAAAGTTGTGCATTGGTGAGGTCGCCATCGAGGCTTCGACCAGGTTCATTGAACTCGATCCTTGACAGATGGTTCGGTCCAACATTATATTTTCCTGGTTTGACAACGAACTCATACTCAAATTCTTGGAAGAGAAGCAACCAATGTCATATCCTCCCCCACAATACTGGCTTGTTGACTAAATACTTGAAAACATAATGGTCAGTAAAGAATTTAGAAGGGGTTCCCAACAAATAATGTAGAATTTTTTGCAAGGCATATACCATGGTGAGGCCCTCATGCTCAGTCATTGTGTATTTTTTTCTGCATTGAACAATTTGGGACTAGAAAAGTAAATCAGATGACTAATATTCCTCTTGATCAATTGTGCAAGAACTACTCCCAACACAATGGACAAAGCATACTCAAATTCTTGGAAGAGAAGCAACCAATGTCATATCCTCCCCCCCAATACTGGCTTGTTGACTAAAGACTTGAAAACATAATGGTCAGTGAAGAATTTAGAAGGGGTTCCCAACAAATAATGTAGAATTTTTTGCAAGGCATATACCATGGTGAGGCCCTCATGCTCAGTCATTGTGTATTTTTTTTTGCATTGAACAATTTGGGACTAGAAAAGTAAATAAGATGATTAATATTCTTCTTGATCAATTGTGCAAGAACTACTCCCAACACAATGGACAAAGCATCTACATGAACGTGAAAGATCTTAAACTAGTTTGGGAACACTAGTCTAATCGATGTAGTGACTAGGTTCTCCTTCATGGTATCCAAATATTGTTGGCATTCATGTTTCCATGTGTACTTTGTGTCTTTGTGTAGTAGCTTCTCTAATGGGTCAGCAATTTTCACATAACTTTGAATGAACCAACGATAGTATCCTGTATAAACCCAATGTGGCACGCAACTCTCAAACCGAAGTGGGGGCCACCATATCTAGTATGGTAACAATTTTGGCTTGGTCAACTTACAATCCATAGTTGCAAACAAAATGCCCAAACATGGTCCCAAATGGCGTGCAAAAGATGCACTTCTTCAAATTCAGTGAAATTTAGGGTTGGTGACATCGATCTAGCATTGAGTGGAGGGATTGCATGTGCTCTTTTAACAAACTGAACATTGTCCAATCATCCAAGTAGACCTCAAGGAACTTGTGGATAAATTATTTAAATGTTGCGACCATGATCCAGGAAAAGACCACGAGTGCATTCTTTAGTCCAAACGACATCACAATAGAAGAAAAGGAACCCCATTTTTCCACAAAGGTGGTTTTGGATTAATCTTCCTCCGTAATTCAGACCTGATGGTATCCTGAAAATCTATCTGTAAAGGAGTAGGCCTCCCATCCCATGACATTCTCCAGGACCTCATCGGTAAAAGGCGTAGGGAAATAATTTTGCACACAAGTGACATTCAGGCTCTATAGGTCCACATAGATTTGAATGTCACTTGCTTTCTTTGGTTGTGCTACCATTGGACTAATCTAATCAAAATCCTCCATGGGAACAATAATTTTGGCATCCAACATTCAATCCAAATCTTTGCGTACTTTTTCCTCATACTTTGGTTTCAATCAATATGGCCTCCTCTTAACAGGTTTAGCATCTTGTGTGAGCTAAATTTTCATTTCCCTCGGATATCTTGTGATCCCCTTCATCTCCAAGAAGCTCCCGAGGAAAAAATTCTTGTATTCTTTGAGCAGATATACCACCTGAGTGATAGTCTCCTTATCCCAATAGTCTCCAATGATAGCCATTTTTGGTGCTTCCTCGGTGTCAATATTATTTTATTTGTCTTAATCAGATGACCATAGTCCATTGTATCCATATCCACTGCCTTTCCTTCCACGACGCACTCTCCCTCGAATTCCTTGATCTATATGAATCTAAGGTCATCGTCGTCAACATCGCCAACTTCGACTTTCCAAGAGTTAATGGCCTCTTTTATTTTCACCACCAATTGATGATACAATCATACCACCTTTGGTGTAGCATCCTTCGATTGGTGGTGGAAGATAAATTTGTTAATCCAAAGGACTGCCTCCTTTTGAGCAGGAGATTTTGCTGTGAAGTTGAATATTGAGCAAAATTGTGCACTTATATAAACCCAATCTATTGTTTGCCTCTTGATTTCCTCTTGAATATACCATCTCCTTGCAACCATATCCATAGTATGAATGAACCTGTTGACCCATTGGGTATGACGAATATTATTGGTAGTCCATCGGTGTTCACAGTAGTGAATGTGATCCTGAGGATCTCTAGTTCCCTTATATCGATTGGTCAATTCAAAGTCAAAGATGGGATGGAATCTGGCCTTCATAAACTCAACCACGTGTTTCTTATCTTGTATGTTCGTGCGATGTGTCACCCAGCAACACACATGTGTTCCCCATACTAAGAAATCCATGTCTGAACTCTTCGATCTTCCAGAATGGTCTTTTTCCATCTATACTACGAATTATTCTATTGGACCTGTTCCGTCAAACCTCATGGCAACACATAGCTCGAAACCAATCTAGTGAACCACTTTAGTTATCCTTACACATTTTTGTGTAAATGCATCATACATATTAGGTTGCCACTTCTCCATGGCATCGTCTGAATTAGTATCATATTAATTCACGCTCTTTCAAATCAACTCTCCATCCGATATGAGATTGATTTAATCTTCCCTACACCCTATGATCTTGTAAATATTTTCAATGATAAAGCTTTGTGCATCCTCATCTATCAGCTCTTTGTATATGTCCTCTTCATTTGGATCCAATGGTGTGATCACATGCATGTATTCTGTCTCAAATAACATCTGTCTCTTCTTCAGATTCAACACAACATTGTTTTTGAAGGCCCAATCAACACCAAGAAAGGCAGGGTATGGATCAAATTCATCCATGATCTCTATCAATTCAAATTTTACCTTCGTCTTCACCCCCTCTGTGTTCACCTTGACTTGCTCCAATTGACCTATAGGTTAGACTTTGTACTGATTTGCCAATTGAAGTTGGATGGGTTACCAGAAAACATTTGGTTTACCCATAGATTCCCATGACTTATTAGGTCGGATATTCACGTTAGATCCCATATCCAACATTACATCGTCCATCTCGTAACTTCTGAGTTCAAACCTCATCTTGAACTCTCTTCTTGTTTTCTTTTGTTTACTAACCTAGCACACATCCCTTTCTAGTAAGGGGGTTGATATAGCTCTCTTGGTCCCTTCTTCCCCCATGCGAGTTTCTAACATATGTGTCAAGTTATACACAACATTAGGATCACTTAACAATTTTAAACAACAACATAAGAAGTTACTTACTTGGTATTCAATGTTTTCTTCATGATCCATGTCACGTAGTGCTTCTTCTCGCATCGTGTGCTTTATATCATCATCCACATGTTCCTTTATAACCCTTCGCTTGACGCGTCGCAGTTATTATTGTATGCAAGCTTCTTCCAGTGACCTTTGTGTCGCGAGCTATATTTCCTCATGCACACGATCTTCCTCTAAAGACCTTTGTGTGGTGCACTACAATTCTTTATGGGCTCGGGCTTTCTCTAGCGACCATTGTGTCACACATTATACTGCTACAATTATTCATGGGCTCGAGATTTCTCTAGCGACCATTGTGTTACACGTTATACCTCCTCATAGAACCAATCTTCTTCAAGCGACCTTTGTGTCATATGCTATAGATCTTCCCATGATCTTTCCTCCTTTAGGGCCCTTTGCACATCATGCAAAAACTGTTTTTGCTGAGCAGCATCAAACTTAGCGCTTCCTTTCTTATATTTCCCTCTGGCCTTTGTCCCTAAATTTCACCATGCTCAAATTCCATTTCTGCCTTTTCTCTGCCTTGGGTTATTACCCACACATCAAATTCATCATCCTTCTTCTGATTCATGTGCGGCTCTATAGTCACCATATTGCAATGTGCCTTTTTCTCTTCACACTTCTTCAACAAGTCAGGGCATTCCTCTATGACATGCTCGGGATTGTAATAGTATCCACAAAGAGCATGTGGTTTGGTACAAAATATCGACACGTGGCCTATTTCATCACAATTAAAACAAGTGGGGGGTCTACCTCCACCTCCTTTGTATCCTCGTCCATATCCACCTTGGGACCTCTTTGATATCCACCTCTCTCGGTGCCACCACAGTCACCACCCTTTTGTTCCTCCTGAACCCGAAAGACATCATGGGTATTGTCTTGCATCAGTTGAAGTCACAGACATTTGTTCACATCATGCTCCATGTATTTGTATAATTTACAGAATGAAGTATGATGTGTCTTCTGATATTTCTCCATTCTTGGGAAATAGGGTGGTATATTCCCCACTGTCTACAAATTTCACACCATTCCGTCTAAGGCCCACTCAAAAATGGATTTTCAACACCTGTTTCCATATAATTTCCCAATGTAGGACACTCATCTCTGTGGTGACCCTCTGATTGGCATGTCGTACACTATATGTGCTTGTGCACCACCTTTGCTTTTTCCATGTCCTGCAACTACATTGTTAGGTTGACAAGTTGGGAATGTACCTACGCGAAACTTGTCGATGTTTCTCCTCCTCCTAGTGTAGCCTCCATGTGCATAGAAATATCCACCGCTTCTGCTTGATTAGTCACCTTTTTTTGGGTAAGCAAGACTTGGATATGGGGAAGTAACCCCACAATGAACCTTCTATGTTGCACATCATGTTTCTGGAATGTCATCCTATCCAATAGGATCTTGGATCATTGGTCATAATCCCACATGGTTTCTCTCGATTTTTTATTGATCTCCTTAATCTCTTTAATGCATTGATATTCTGACTTATTCTTCCATAAATCCTTAAGAAGATCTCTCTTGATCTATGTTAGGGACCTCGCTTGTCTCGCTAGCGCAGTGGCCTTGTAATTCATGTACCATGTCAAGGCTCTATCCCTGAAAATGGTCTCCAACTACATGATCTTTGATGCTTCATCTATGATCCTCTTCACAGACCATATCTCCTCACATGTAAACTAATGATGCTCTGCATCGTCCTTACTCATCCTATGGAACATGGGTAATCTTGGGGTGTTATCCTGATTCACCATCCTCAATCTCAAATTTTATTCTACAGACTAATTGCTTGGTGTTGGGGATCGTAGTACTGATACTCTTCCTTATGAAGTATTACCGACTTCATCCTCTTCTTCACTCATATTTTCTCTTTCTTCTTCTCCTATGCTTACTTCTACTCCAATCCCCATGTTGTTTGTTGTCCTTTATTCTTGGTTACAAATGTGCAAGGAGGGTGGTTCAAAGGGGGGGTGACTCCATATCCTTCTAACATTTCTTGTGAGGGAACCCAAATAATTTCCTACTTGCAGTTGTGCAATACCATCCACTATTGCTAATTCCTCTTCCCCTCCCCTAGGGGGATCTTCATCATCCTCTCCTACCTATGAACCTCTACTATGTGCTTCATATTCTTTTGAAGTTGCAACATCTCGCAACAACCAAGGGGTTCAAACTTCGTCTTCTCATCCCCTACTACAACTACTTCCAGTATCTTCACTGGATACCCTACTCCTAATGTCATGCCTCTTCACTGGCCTATCCTCATATGTGATCCTCTCTAGAATATCACACTCTCCTGCACTTCCTCCTTGCAAGATACCAGATATATAAAATATGCAGAACAGGAACGAAATGC
>CBVK0102767637.1:0-12593 GCA_900067695.1 Picea abies
TCAACACCTCTGAAAAAAAAGTGTATGAATGATGTAATTCATCCTTGAATCTTGTTGTCTACAATTGGACCCTGCTATCATAAAAGAGAATTAGGCTTTTAATGAATTAAATAATGAATGAAAACTAAATTGTCTCAATAAAACTCAAGAGAATACCTTAGTATGGTTTCTCCTTCTATCCATAATACATCACTATAAAAATATCATACACTGTCCATAAATTCACAATCAACCAATTAAAACATATGCATAGGTCCCTTTCCAAATTGAACAAACTTATAAAACATGCTCAGTTTCATACACTCTTCAACATATCAACCAATAAGTTCTTATAACGGAACCGCAATCAATATAAAACCGAGCTTCATCACTGTCGATGCAATTATTTACAACATGCACAATGATTCCATAATAGATACACAGTGATCATAACGAAATAAACACAGTTATCAATTCCATAACTTGCTATGATCCCGATCAAGCCTAGTGAAACACACAAGAGTCTCCAATTTGCAATCAACACCCTGTTGTAGAACATATTGATTCAAAATATAACGAAAAAGAGGCAACCCTTTGACTGCTTATCATTACTCATTCCCAATCACAAATTTTAAACCGATTTCATCATAGGAAGACAAGATAGGGACTCGACAAAAAATTTCATAACCACTCCACTTGAAAACCAATCTTTGACAACTGAAAAGAAGCCTGATAGGAGTAAGAACAGCTGGGGATTTTTAAAATCATGCTTTGTCACAAAAAATACATAGAAGCAATCAAGAGTGTGCTCAGTCATAAATCGCACAGAGAACTAGAGGTCCTCATAAACATATCAATCATAGGCAGAGACCCTTCGATACAAGAATAGTAGAAAACCACATGGTCCCTTATAACTCTCGGTCTGGGCAATGGCGCAACGGTTAGCCACATAGGAAACATCGATGGGTAGGGTAGAAACTCGATGCACATAGTGCATTTTTTCGTTTGCAGAGGAGAAGCGAATGGCCACTGGACAGTGATAGTTACCCAGAACACAGAGGTATAACCTATGTCTATTTCTTAAGAGTTGAATCATTTGATAACAATTCCAGTGAGGACGCATAACCTAAGGCATAACTTATGTCACCCAACAACCATATAGAATATATATTGACATTATGGCAACCCTAAGACCAACTTCTAGGATACTTTGATTCTAAGACCATGTGAATAATCCCACAACCATGACTTTGGAAAATATACAACAACCAAATGGCAATCCAAACACGACTGGACAAGGTTACTCTCATAATTGTGAGGGAGCAACCAAAAAGAATACACAGAGTGAAACCCTCCACCATTAAAACATAGAGTGATAATACACATATTCATTGAAAAATCCATAGATACCCAACACAATTTTAACCAATAGAGTAACCAGCGAATGCACAACTCAACCCAAACCAATTCTTTTACTTGCAAATTGAACAATTACATAATCATTCCAGAGAGAAAAAACATGCATTTACACAATTAGAATTATCAGGAAAACACAAACCCAAGCATTACTGAGCCATTATTTGTTCATACACAGAGATTAATTCATGGATGGGGTGAAAAAGAACCATACATGTAACCGAGAGCTTAAAAGGGCGAGTTGGCTGAGTGTTTTCTTCCCAAGCATGAATTTCGGAGCTTAACCACCAACAACTCAAAATGCAACAAGAACCATACTAGGGTGATGACCTGATGGGAGGAGTATGGAGTGACATGCATTTATTGCATGCCACTTCCATCTCCTCTTCTATTCAATTCCAAAGTACAAGACAAGCAACACTCACCATATCATTTAAACCATGTAATACTTTCCAAACCATTGAAACTTGTGACAATATTCCTTTCCCAATGCGCCACCCAAAACATTTACTTTAACCCTTGCCATGTCCTTATGTCATACCATATGCACCCACAATAACTCGAATGCAAATCACATAGCCACTAACCAACCATTTAATATTTAGGGCTAACACTAACATGTTTTGCATTTTTAATTGCACATAACTTCTAACATAGCATAAACATAGGCCCTTTCGGATTTTTTCCATAAGTTTCTTCCCTTTGTTTTGGTTATGTCATTACTAAAATATTTCTTGTGCATGTGTAGCCAGGTAATAAATCATGGTGACATGATTAAACATAGAAACTGTAAATATATGCCAATCATAACATAAAAATAAAGCTTTAAATAGTAGAACATCCCATAAAATGCATCATCCACTTGTTACTATATCCAAAATGAAACCATGACTGCATTGTCAACCATATAGGACCCTGTAAGAAACATGGAAACAACAAAATAAAATGTGTGATATGACTATCTCCGAGCCTCCAGTTTACAAGGGGGTCCCACCTACTAGTATTATATTATTAGCATAGTTTAAATAATAGGGATTTAGCAATACTTTGTGGGAGAAATTCCTCGCTGCTATTTTAATCGTCAACACTGCTGATAAATGAATTCCATAATCCTAGCTCAGAGGATCAATACATGAATGAGATGATAGAGATCAGGAAGAAACTAGGAGAATTTGTTTGGGAGATAGACTAGAGATTCAAACGATTGAAGGGAAAGTTGAAGTAGTCATGAAAAATATGCAACATAGGTATTTTTTTGGCAATTCATTGCTACCACATTTGAAATACCCCTTGAGACAACAGAAGTTTCAGACCTAGGAAGAGGCTCTGCAGGCAACCTTTCCACTAGAAGAGAACCAATATCAAAAAACAGATCCATCAATAGAGGAGCTCAAGGAATACCTGAAGAATGTAACATTTCAATTAAACTAGAACATGGGTAAGGATTTTTTATATGGTTCATGACTCATATTGGTTATATATGGTGCTAAAAATTTGGGTTACAATTGGAATATTATGTCAAGTCAACACAAGTGAATATTTCACATACAAAGCACCTGATACATGATATATGAAGTTGTTATATGGTTTATAGCTAAGTTTGGAGCTCACATATAACATATATTTGACATGGCTTAATAAATTTCGCATATGAAATAGTGCTATGAGATTAAAACATATTGCATGTGGTTTATTGTTCATGATATGGATTTATGAGAAGTGGGATCGAGGTTTATTTGATGTGATATCAAGGAAGAGTCCACATGATACGAGGGTTTTAGATTGATGACATGGCATATACTTGAATGGAATGTTGGTTGGAAACATCGTCGAAATTAGCCATGCATTGAAGGCAACAAGAGGTGGCTAATTACTCCACAGTCTTGTTCTCTATCACCCTCGTATCACCTTGGATTTTGTTCATTTGTGTTATTGGAGGTTGAAAGAACAAACTTTGAGATTTGTTGGTGTAAACCCTTACACCTAGCAGTTTTGGTAACGAACTCATTCTGCAATCCTGGTTTAAAAGGCGTCATTGTGCAAAGGTATGGAACATCAATTTCTCTTACATCTTTTACCACAATTTTGTCATTAAAATGGTTAATTTTGGCTCTGGTTGATATTATTGTGTGTATGAATTTCTTCTCCTTCCCTTCTTTTCCATTTCTTGAAAAATGAAATGAAGAAAATGTTTGCATACAAAAGGATAGAAACAATTTTACTTGTCTCCTCCATTCTTTCACTTTCCATAAAAATTTTAAATGAAAAAAATAATAAATTTTCAATATACCCTATTTGCATAAACTTGAAGCTTGAAATTGAGTGCTCTTTATCCTTTTAAGTTCTCTGGTCACTCTCAGAATTATTCATTTCCTTCACTCGATTCCAGTTGGTCTATGTTCAAACCCTATTCTGAAATATATTCATATATTAAAAAGGGGTCAAACTCAATAGCATTTCTACGCTAATGGCGTCCATGGTTTTGACTTTGGGTTTCTAAAAACAATTTTTCCCTTTCAAAGAAGAACCTAGAATCAAACCCATTTAATATAAATACTTGCATGTTCTTGGGTTTCACCCAGATTTCTGTTCTGATATAAGTTTACGCGTCTGATTATTTTTCAATGATGGTTGTGGGACTGTGAATCATTTGGGTTATAATCAATTTCTTAGTAGTATTGGGTTTAGAATGCTAATCCGATAATAAACCTTCCAGCTAAAAAGTTTATATTGTTTGAATCACATGCACATCATTTCATTGGATTGTCATTCATCACATGACACATAATTGCAAATGTCTTGAAAGTATTTCAGGCAAGTCAAATATTTTCACTTGTTATTATGATTGTTGGGTTTTATCGACTATTTGTTTCCAAGTTCGGAACCACATATTAAAAATATGAGTTTGAAAACCCTTCTTTATGGACAGACGATTACTGGATTCAAACTCATTCCTAGGTATATGTTTTCATTACCATTCGAGCTATGGATTCTTTTGTGACTTTCAACAACTTGTCAAGGGATTTTGATTGATATGTTTACTTTTGGGGTTTGACATTGATATGGTTAAGTTTTGTATCAACATACAACGATCAATTTTATTTTCCATCATAATTATTAACAACAATTCATGTATGGTATAAGGCTTATAAATGGTTATTCTAGGAGTGATTCGAGTTATAACGTATGCATAAGAGATGATGGAAATAGGGGCATATAACAATGAATCTCAGTTTATTAAGAATGTTTCATGGATTTGGTTTCTGTAAAAGCATAGAATGTACATGTTGGATAGTTGAGGTTACAAATGGCTATGATGAGCAGGCATATGGTTGATGCTATTAGTTTGCATATAATATTTTTTGTAAAACAAAGGAAAAGGGATTATTATATAGACCCACTATTCTTCATCAATTTCACTTAACACAAACTATTCCCTGAAGTCCCATTCATTTTATTTCCTTTTCTCATATGTGCCCTATCTATGTAATTAAGATGAAATATATTGTATTGTAAATGGCATAACTTGGATGTATAAGTCAAAGGCAAGATTCTGTTATGAAAATTATGAATAATGTGATATGACTTGGATATATTTATTGTTTGGTTTGATTTGATTGATTCAGAAAGAAATAAATATAGTTTTGGTTGATGACTTGGTGAAATTGAAATTCATTAAAAGGAAGTCAAATATTTATTATATAGATCTAGTTTCCATCATCAATCTCACTTTTCATAAGTTATTTCCTAAAGTCCCTATCATTATTTTCCTTTCTCCATTTAAGTCATGTATATACAATAAATATGCATAGGAAAATATATAGTTTATGTGGTTAGCATGATAAAAGAACATGGCTAAAAGATATGAAAGGATTTGTAATTTTTTCTGGTTGATTGATAGACACTTGTAAATATATTTTGAAGTAAAATATGGGAAGACTTATTTTTGAAAGTAATTATCAACATATATGGATTTCACACTTGTATGATGTTGATTGGGTATGGATAATGGATGATGTATTTATGTCCCTATTTCACTTTGTTCCTTTTCAATTCCCATTTGTGTTGTATGGCTTTGTTATGTCAGAGCCAGTTTAATCATTAAGAAAAAATGTATTAGATGTCTTAACTCACTATTATTTTATACTTGTGCTAATTCAGTTGTCATTTATATAGATGAGCTTCTTCAACAAGGATACTAGTAGAGGAGGAAATAGAGGAAGAAGAGGTCGAGGGCCTAATATCTTTTGGCATCTTGGGGGGCATAAAAAACTAAGGTTCTGTATTCATTTTGATGTTGACTCTGATGAGTTCCAACAATTGATCCAAATTGGGCACTTGAACCTTGGTGGTCAACAAACCTTTCCATAACCCAAAGCAACCCCAAATTCTATCTTACAGCCTCACCCTGGTATTGTGAACATCCTCGAGTCTCCTGTGCAGCCTAATATTGATGGATGTGGAAATTTACGTACCAATCCTTCTTCTGGTGCCAATTAGTGACCTATGCTTCCCCCTCCTCCTCCACTTCATACTATTGTTGCTAGTGCATCTTTTCCTTTACCTCTAGTTCAACAAGTATTACATATTCACACAACTACTTCACATGATTTTATTCCTTCTCCTCCTTCTCCTCCAAAGGATCACAAAACTAGACCACATGGATCTCAAATTGATAAAGGTAAGCAACATGTTAATTCTACCAGCATGACCAAATCCTCTTCCTCTACTCACTCAAATATTAAATCAACAAGCATTGGAAACCTAATTTTACATGAAGTGCAACCTGAAATTTCCCAGTTGGAAGAAAATAAGTCCCAGTATGAAGACTTTATCAAGGAAAGAGGTGATTTTTTCAGGAAAAATTTCTTGAATTATTTTAATTATGTTTGGGTTGATTTTGACTATGACACTATTTGAGGACAGATGGCAGAACCATGATATTTTATTTTGAAACTTTTAAATATCATGTTATTTTTATGGGAGATACAAGTCTTTTATGCCATGGTATTTGAGATGCATGTTTTTGGTATGTTATATGATGCCGATATATTTTATATTTGATTGATTATATGATGGAGTGAAAAGGAAAATCTATTTTTATTATTGATATAAAGTGTGCATATAGAGGGGGACTCCACCTATTTAGTTATTATTTATTTATTAAATATGCTTATCATAAATATATTTGTCCTATTTATCAACTAAATTTATTTAACTTTAGTAACTAAAAGTAGTTCAAATACTTGAGGAAATACCTTTTTTAGAATAAAAGGAGGAATCAAAGGACAAATAAGGCATGAGGAATTAGAGAGAAACATGTTTGATAAGTTTTTCTCTTTTTTCATATTGATATTTTTGAATTTCATCATTCCATTTTCTGAGTTTCTTAAAAGGGATAAATCCTCTTGTTGACAACATGATCTTTCTAAAGGTGGCAATGAATAAAGGACTAGGAAGCATTGATATTTGGCATGCTTCATACGGTCATTCATTTCTCTTGGCACTTTGTGTAGTTTTATTAGAATATCTGAATTAGTTTTTAGTTCTAATTAAGATTAGTTTGTAGAGTCAAGACTTTGTGGACTTGTGACTTGGTTGATCCAGTGTATTCAATATTGGTAATTTTATTTCAGACACTAGTTGTATTTGTATGATGTTTAATTCCATCTTATAATTTTAAGTCTGGTCTTGGTCCTCACCCTCATAGGAGTTTGAAAAGAGGCATTTTGGTTGTAACTTAGAAAGACTTTTATTAATAAAATATGGTTATTCTCAATTGAGACTCATATTTCTGATTTTAGATTGTTATGTTATTTATTTTGTTCATTTTAATATTTTTCAAACATTTATATATAAACATTTTTTCATTTTTTTAGCGGAAACACATAACTTTATAATAGCATCAGGTCCAGGAACATATTTCTTGAGAGTTGATTGATATTTTTGCGTAGGCTATATACCCAGGGTAACATTCCTGCTTATCTTAATTTATACTAGTAAGATTATAAAATGATTGAGTGAGGACTTTCCATTCCTCGCATCAACATTATCATGAACCCCTATATTTATGTAAGAATTCCGAAATCAAACTGAAGGTCCTTCTGGAATTGCACACTTCTCATATATGAGGATATTCAAGGTTCTTAAAAAATTACCATAGGATCAAGAAGGATTTTTTCTAGGAAGGTCTTAAAAGTGATGTTCAAAAGTTTGTGTCTGAATGTGCGGTCTTCCGATAGAATAAGGGAGAGACAATCAAGACTCCATGTCTCCTAAAACCATTAACTATACCAAGTCAAGGTTGGGAGCAATTTTTAATGGATTTTATTACAGGTTTACCGAAATCTGAAGGAAATATTGTCATCATGGTAGTAGTGGATCAATTGAAAAAGTATTCCCATTTTTTCTCCCTTTCTCATCATTTTAAGGCAAGTACAATCACCACAACATTCATGCAAACAATTCAAAATCTACATGGAGTCCCCAAGATTATTGTAAGTGATAGAGATCTAATTTTAACTGAAAAGTTTTGGACTGAATTATCTTCTTGTATGGGTACTCAATTGGCTCACAAATCATCCGACCATCATCTTCTTTTCTTTGAATATGATAAACATACACAATGGGTCAAGTGGTTTCCCTTGGAATAATGGTGGTACAACACATCCTTCCATACTTCATTGGTTTCCCTTGGAATAATGGTGGTACAACACATCCTTCCATACTTCATAAAAAATGTCCCAATTTATGACACTTTATGAATTTCATCCTACATCTATCACATCTCCCTTGAAAGAGACTAAAAAGATTCAGAAAATGGAGGACCACATAGGGCACCGACAAGATGTTCTCAAACTATTGAGGGAAAACTTGGTTATGGCACAAAATAGGATGAAACAACAATCATATCAACATCATAGTGAAATGGAATTTGAAGTGGTGGATTGGGTATTTTTGAGGCTAAAACCATATAATCATATGTCCCTCAAGAAACAAATGACAATAAATTAACATCCAAATATTATGGCCCTTATAAGGTGTTGCAAAGGATTAGAAGTATGGCTTACAAATTGGATTTGCCTCCATCTTCACATGTACATCTAGTCTTCCATGTTTCCTGCTTAAATAAGGTAATCAATGACAATATCCCAATCCAAACCATTTTACTAGAGATTAATGAAGAAGGGAAAATCATACTAGAACCATAAATAATACTTGAAACAAGGATTAAGTGGTTGCGAAATAGAGAAATTACTAAGTACCTCATCAAACAGATGAACCTACCAATGGAAGAGGTGACATGGGAAGATGAGTTATTCATGCAGACACACCCATAGTTAGTCAAGTGTTGAGGAAACCACTTGTTTGAAGGGGAGGGACATGTTAATCCCTAGGCAAAGTCCCATGTTAAGTATAAAACCCCTTATTAATCCCTAGATATTGAATTATTACATTTTTACAGTTATATTTGTATATAGGATAGAACCCTTCATTGTACCCTTTCATTATAATTATACCCTTTGCATCTTACACACACACCAAGGAGACCTAGTCTTTGGATGATCTTATCTCATCTTGTACATTGAATATATTGTAAAAGGAGGCCTCCCCCTCAAAGTGGACTTTATTCACTAATGTTTTATCATTATCAAGGCATTGGTTCATAACAATTATCAAAAAATATAACACCAAGTGAAAATCCTTCACAAGGCACTAAGATTAGTGGAACATGGAGGATGTCATCACTGTCACCTAGGAAACAACTTCCCTCTCTTTAGTGAAGGAATAATGTCCAACCACTAGTAAATTAGGGTCATTTTTTGATGACACTTTCTCCATAATCCCGATGTATGGTTTTCGGGATCTTGAAAAAACTTGCCCCTGCAAACGTCGATTTTGGTACCATCTCAATTCCGATGGATACTCGGGTCATATCACTTCCAACTTATTGGATGGACATGTGTCATCAAAGGCCGATTTGTACAATGATGTAGATATTCATCGTAATTCTGATGTACCAAAATGTAGAAGGTCGTCTCACTTCTGACGTCATTGTTCATAGGAAGTGAGACGCTCTAGTGAAACCATTCATCGATGAATTTTCCATATCGATCACGTTTCATTCGTATGAAGTAAGATGACATGGAAACTATCATAAGAAAAAATTTCCATATCAGCCACGTTTCATTAGTTGGAAGTGATATTCTATAAAATCTATGTTGGTCGGCAATGAGACGACAAAGGATCTATTCATTGACTAATTGAATATATTGGCCATGTTTTATATTTTCTTAAGTGATATGTGAGGGTGTCAAAAGACTGATGTAATGTAAGTTCTTTTATAAAAATATCGTGTTTTAAGTCGTCGAAAGTGAGACATGGGGGCATTGGAATACAAACGTCATGTTAGTGTTTAAAAAAAAAAGAAATTTGTAATGCACACATATTCTCCTATAAGACCTTATTTGAAACATCATCTTGAGTTCATGGAAAATGGATTTTTCTATGCTGTAATATAATCTCTCTAAAAGGTGCTAGAATTGGACTAGAAAACCTAGGAATTCCCCCCACATAGGACAATGAAATGCAACATATTTCTCTAATGAGAATTTTTCAATCCAATGAGAGTACATAACCAATGTATTATGATTCAAACCCCCACCCCTCCTTGGGGTTCACATGCCTCCCTATCTAGGATCGTTCTTCCAAGGAGTTGAATAAGCTCTTGGATCCTTGTTGGATCCCCTCTTAATGTTCACATGCCCTTTAAAATATACTTGGGCACAGGTTCGTACAATTCTGAACCTCGCAAACTCCTTCCCTAAGCCCCTTTATCCTTAAAATCATATTTTGGGTGCTTTCCCCTTAACTTCGACCAAAATCTCATATGACCACAGGATGGAACTAGGCGCTCAACCAAATGGTGCTTATTTGGAGGTTCGAGGCTTTGACGCTTCGCTACTCTGGGCTTCAGAGGTTTTGACCGCACAACACACTAATTCCCCCCGAATGTCGAACTGGCGAACTCATGGACTAGCGCTCTTGCACTTTGTTACTATGACGCTCCAGATTTTCAGGTTTTGGAGGATCTGGCAACACAACAGCATAAATCACCCGAACACTAAATCTGTGAATCTACTCTGACGCTCTCCAACTCTGGAGCTTAGGACTTCAAAAGATATTAAAAAACAACACACTAATCCTCCCAAATGCTGAAGTGGCGAACTCTCAGAGAGTCCAGGGATCAACAACCCATGGATCTTGTCATGATCCATGGCCAAAAAGATCTTTGAGACTCCAAGATTAGGGATTTTTGAGACTCTAATGCACCCTACCTCCCGAATTTTTGAATGCTGAATTCGATATTGAGGACTCTCACTCCTCCAACAATCAATGACTAGGATCCCCTTTAGAACTCTAGGCTTTGGGATTTCTCATTGTTGATCACCACTAGACTCTCGAATATCTAAACTCCAAAGTGTTGAAGGGAGGAGATATATTTTCCACGTTCCCTTGTCAACAAACGACCAGGATTAACTCTGGGCTACAAGAATTCAAGACTTTTTACACCAGAACCTTTTTCACCTACAATCCTATGGATTGTCGAACTTCCGAATAATCAATAATCTGTTGACATGTGTCCCTAATGAAGAATGATCAGGATATTCTCTGGATTTCGGGACTTTGGGATATTTTCCTCCTGGTAACACAAGAACACATTTCTCTCGAAGTGTCCAATCTCTAAATTTTGGTGAGATCTATGGCTCACGCTCACCTGTGTGCAGATCCAATGGCTGGGATTTTATATTCTCATGCATGCTTCTTCTTTGGTATGGGGTTTGATCCAATGACCCATATTTATGCTCATCCAATCCAACGACTGACACTCTCCTTGTGATCTATGACATAGATTCACTCCAGGACTTCAAATCTTCAATGATTTTTCATCCTTTACATCAAATAACTTAAAACAATCGAAGTGGCAAAGTCCAAAGGACTTCAGTTCTTAATAACCACGCACCTTACCTTGATCTGATGACTGAGAGGGATTTGTCTTCTCCCAAAAATATCTCATCTGCTCTCTTTGAAACAAAGATATTTATCCTCTTTAAGATCTTTTTCTTGGATGGCTTAAACTCATGCGCACACCTTGCGCTTCCCTCCCGAGCTTGGGACTTCTTCAGCTTCAAAGGGGCTCAACCCTTTTGTTCCTCCATAAGATTTCTTATGCCCTCCTAGCACTTTGAGCTCTTCCTCCTAAGCTTGAGACCTACAACAAGTTCTTCTACTTACTTCTTCCACTTACTCTCTAGTCTAGAACTTTATAAAGTTCTCTCCTTCTGCACTCCTTGCATAAGTGTCGTGCACTCCTTGCACTAGTTTCACCTTTGAGATTTTATACTCTTGTGATTATAGGCACACTCCTTGTTCTCTCTCTGCATAAACTTACACAATCTCTCCTGAGCTTGAAAGACCCCTAAAATTGGTCCTTCATGCACTCCTTGCACTAAATATCCCTTCTGATCTTGTGACATGTTCTGTTGTGCCCACCATGCATCCTCTTCCTAAACTCTTGAATGAGTTCTTGCACACTCCTTATGCTGGCTTCTTGGATTTTTTTGACAACTCTGGTGTGCACTAGCCTTAAGAGCCTAGAACAATCAGAAACCCACAAAGATAGAGAAGTCTATCTCATTCCTACAAAGGGAACAATTCATACATTCATGGAATTCATACAAGCATAGTAAATATTCAAAAAAAAAAAACATTAAGAAACAAAAAACACACACAAAGACTCATATGCAGGGAAATCATCCTTTGTATTAAATATGAATTCTTTGTACAACAGGTTACAGGACTAGAATGCAATAGAGTCTAAGTTATTTCTCTTCTCTTGCTCTTGTCATGAGCTTCTCTAATCTCCTCTAATGCTCTCTAATTATCTACTTCTCTAATTCCTCCTTGATCTAAATACATTTACCTTTTTACAAAAGAGGGGCTTCTCAAGCCTTACTCCACCTACTTACATTAAATTTAAATTAATCTACATCTAGTCTGAATCATATCTAGATTTGTCTACCTGTCATCCATTAAAGGTGACTTACACTCAGCCTTACACATTACAATGGCTCAGCCCTCCTCGATCCTTTCAAACTTTAATTACATTAAATTGACAAATTTAAAACAAAATGAGA
>CBVK0102767638.1:0-10555 GCA_900067695.1 Picea abies
TATGCCATGTTGTTGTTGTCTTGTTGTTGCTGCAAACTTTGCTCTAGTTTTCCAAACTTTATGTTGGAGTGCCCTATTCATATTTCCACTGCGATCTCTTCTTTTCAGCTTCCACCTGCTACTGAATGTCTCATTTTTTTAATTCAACATCGGTATCCTTATCTCCTCAATCTCCTCATCCATCTTGTCCATGGGAAAGCTCCTCTCTTGTAGTCTACTTTGTTGTTGCATCTCCTCTTCTTCATCATTTCCAACTTGACTTGTTGGACGCACCTCCTCTAGGTTATTTCTCCTTCTTCCAGGGCTTCTGATTCTCCACACAGATCAAAGAGCAGATCATATCAATCTCCTATGCTAACTTCATTACCTGTGGCATTGGACTTCCACTCCACTTCTACAACAATGTTACTAAGATGCTTCTCATCCATATCCTTTGAAAATTTTCTTGGTGCCAGTTCCTCTACCTCTTTTTCATCTCCTTGGGATGGCATAATTTCAGATTCAACCAACTACTCCTCTTGTTGGAATTCTTCTCTACTCTGCACGACTATCTCTGGATTTTCTAAAAAATCCTCCAACATCTTCAACTCTNCTTCACGACTATCTCTGGATTTTCTAAAAAATCCTCCAACATCTTCAACTCTATCTCCCACTGAGAAAGTATGGCATCTGAATTCTCCTCCTACATGACATTCCCTGTTGGATTTCTTTCTTCTTATGCACATGCAACACATAAACTGTTAGTTTTAAAAACATTTGTCCCAATGGACTCTTCCTTGGATGCCTCTTGCATCACCTCCTCATGTGAAACACATGCACTAGCCTCTGCTAAGCTTCTGGGTATGAATATCTTGATTCCCCCAATGATCAGAATGCACCTTTGATCCTCCTCCTCTCCTATCGACACTTCTCACTAATCTGAACTCTCCCTTATCAACACTCCTTGCTGATATGAACTCTCCTCTGAGTTCTTGAGACTTTTAGACAATATCATATCTTCCTTGCCCACCTAGCAACCTAAATTTTCCTTTCTTCCCTCCTAGAAGTCTTCGAGATCTTCAAATGATATCTCCTCCTCCTCACTGAGGCTTTATCCATATTATATTTCACATATGTAAACCATATTCTCACCTAGGTTCTTGAGGTTTTCCACTTTCCTCAACCACCTCCTTAGCATCTGCTTCTGCTTCTTGGAAATCAATTGTTGGATAGGCCACCTCACCTTCCTCTTCATGGGCCACTCATACCTCCAGCTTCCTTCAGCTTCTTGCTACATTTTCAACATTAGCCTGTTGAGCTCTTCTCATGTCTCCTTGATCTCTTTATCCATCTCTTATCTTCTCATCTTCTTGTGGTTTCCTATTACACCTTGTCTATGCCCTTCAGTAGCCATTTTATCCTTTCTTGCCCTCCTGGAAATTTTGGTGTCTGATTCTCACCTAAAATATTTCTCCACACAGAGTGTCAGTACTATTCCTTCTCTTCCTTTGTTTGATGTCTGCAAACAAAAATATTCTCTGATACCACTTGATGCAAACCCCCACCCCTCCTTGGGGTTTACCAGACCTCCTGGTCTAGGATCATTCTTATGAGGAGTTGAATCAACTCTCATATCCTTGTTGAATCCCCTCTTAATGTTCACAAGCCTTTTAAAATATCCTTAGGTGTAGTTCCATACAAATCTAAACCCCACAGGATCCTTCCCTAAGCCCCTTTATCATTAAAATTAGATTTTGGGTGCTAGCCCCTTATCTTCAGCCAAAATATCATATGACCATGGGATGGAACTAGGCACTCAACCAAATGGCACTTATATGGAGCTTCAGGACTTCGATGCTCCACTATTTCAGGCTTCAGAGGTTTTGACCACACAACATGCTAATTCCCCCCAAACGCCGAACTGGTGAACTCTCAGACTGGCACTCTGGCGCTTTGTTACTACGATGCTCTAGAGATTTGAGCTTCAAAGGATCTGGAAACACAACAACATAAATCACCCAAATGTTGAATCGATGAATCTACTTTGGGGATCTCTAGCTCCAAAGATTCATAGAGATTTGAGCTTCAAAGGATCTGGAAACACAACAACATAAATCACCCAAATGTTGAATCGATGAATCTACTTTGGGGATCTCTAGCTCCAAAGATTCAGACTTCGGAAGATATTAAAACACAACACATTAATCCTCTCGAACGCCAAAGTGGAAAAATCCCATAGAGTCCAAGGATCAATGAACCATGGCTCTTGTCATGATCTACATCCAGAATGAGCTCTGGGACTCTAGGCTTTAGGATTTATGAGACTCCAATGCACATTGCCTCTCTAATTACCGAATGTTGAATTCGAGATCGACAACTCTCACGCCTCCAGCAACCAATGGCTAAGATCCCCTTCGAAACTCCGAGCTTCAGGATTTCTCATTGTTGATCACTATTAGACTCCTGAATAGTTGAACGTTGAATGGACGACCAGGATTAACTCCAAACTTTAGGACTTTGGGACTTTTTACACCAAAACCATTTTCACCTACAATCCTTCGGATTTCTTTACTTCCTAATAATCGATAATCTGCTGACATATGTCCTCAATGATGAATGATCAATATCTTCTCTGAAGTTTGGGACTTTGGGATATTTTCCTCTTGTTAACACAAGAATTCATTTTTCCCGGAGTTTCTAATCTCTGAACTATCATGAGATCTATGACTCACGCTCACCTGTGCGCAAATCCAATGGATGGTATCTGATCTTCTCACACATGCTTCTCCACTGGTTTGGGGTTTGATCCAATGAACCAGATTTATGATCATCCAATCCAATGACTGGTACTCTCCCTGTGATCTACGATGTATATTCACTACAATACTTTGGAGCTTTGGGGATTTTTCCTCCTTTCCATCAAATAACTTAAAACAACCAAAGCGGTGAAGTCTGGAGGACTTCGATGATTAACGACCGCACACCTTACCTTGATTCGACAGCTGAGAGGGATCTATCTTCTCCTGAATATATCTCTTATGCTCTCCTTCAAACAAATATATTTCTCCTCTTTGAGCTCTTTCTCTTGGATGGATTGAACTCGGGCACACACCTTTCGCTTCCCTCCTGAGCTTGGGACTTCTTCAACTTCAAAGGGGCTTGGCCCTTTTGTTCCACTAGAATATTTCTTATGCCCTATTGGCACTCTGCGCTCTTCCTCCTGAGATTGATACTTACAACAAGTTCTTATGTGCACTTCTTGCGCTTACTCTGTATTCTGTAACTTTAGAAATTTCTCACCTTCTACACTCCTTGCATAGACACTGTGCACTCCTTGCACTGGTTTCACCTTTGATATTTTATACTCTTGTGAGTATAGGCGCACTCCTTGCACTTTCTCTATGTAAACTTACGCAATCTCTCCTGATCTTGAAAGACCCTTGAACTTGGTCCTTCACGCACTCCTTGCGCTAACTCTCCCTTCTAAGCTTGTGACCATTCTAGGGTGCCCACCTAGCATGCTCTTCCTAAACTCCTGACTGAGTTCTTGCGCACTCCTTTCATTGGCTTCTCATAGTTTTCTATCAACTCTGGTGTGCACTCCTTGCACTAGCCTTAAGAGCCCAGAACAATTAGAAACTCACATACATAGAGAATTCTATCTCATTCCTACAAAGGGAAATTCATACATTCATGGCATTCATACATGCACAGTAAATATTCAGAAAACAAACATTCAGAAACAAAAAACACACATAGAGACTTATATGAAGGGAAATATTCCTTTGTATTAAATATGAATGCTTTGTACAACATGTTACAGGACTGGACTGCAACAGAGTCTCAATTCTTTCTCTTCTCTTTCTCTTCTCATGAGCTTCTCTAATCTCCTCTAATTCTCTCTAATTCTCTACTACTCTAATTCCTCCTTGATCTCAATACATTGAACTTTTTACAAAAGAGGGGATTCTCAGGCCTTCCTCCACCTACTTACATTAAATTACAATTACTATATACCTAGTCCGAATTGGATCTATATTTATCTACCTGTCAACCATTAAAGGCGACTTACACTCAACCTTACACATTACAATGGATCAACCCTCCTTGAGCCTTTCAAACTTTAATTACATTAAATTGACAAATTTAAAACAAAATGAGAAGGTTGTCTGATCTCGATTTTATGAGCAGAACAAAATGACTACAGATTATTACCAGATGCTTAACATAGAATAACAAAGATACAATAAAACTGGTTTTCTATTCAAAAAGGAAATAAGATGAAACTGTAAAATGCAGTGGAAAACAAACTTGCTGGAATGGTGGCGGCTTATCTCTGAGAAGAGATGTGACGGCTGCACTCCTTCGCAAGAAGCTGATTACAATGAGGCTCTCAAGGCCTTTTTACAATAAACAGGAGTTTCAAAAACCCTAAACATCCAAAATCCTAACCCTAGGAGATGAAGGCCTTGCCAGCCCGCTCAGAGATGTGTATAAGAGACAGTACGATCTTCGTTTTAGGTGTATGATAGCCCATTGGAAATATCTATCTGAGGACTACAACATTTTCACAAAATTTCATGATGAAATTTTGCAACCGCAACATACCCCAAAAAACATCGTTTAGAGCCTCAAAACAGCTCCAGAAGTTCAGGACCCGAAAAACTGCTAAAATTAGTAAATTATCAAAATTGCTATAAAGTTGTTTTGAGCCAGCTGGAAAAGGTGGGTGGCCACTGATATCCACCTAGATCATTGTCACTCCTCTCTCCTTGGGATCTTCTCCCTCCTAGTGCATTGTTGCATTGGCTACTGATGCTCCTGCATCATATTGTGATAGACCATTGGCTGGTGTTGCATAACAATTATGCAGTTCACAGCTTCCTTGAACATAAACATAAAAATTAATTTGGTCATATTCCCTTTACATTCCAACCACATGGATCCCATCACTCTCTAAACCAAGACCTAGTTGTTTATCAGATGAGATTCAACCCATTAAATAGTCCAGTAAAGCATGGTTGTAATCAGAACAAGAATTGTTCATAAAAATAGCCAGAATCATTACCTTGTAGTAAAATTTTGGAACAAAGTTTCTATCCATTTTCATTTCCATTATCCTCCAAGGTCACTTGTAGAATGAGAAATATTGAGAGCATAGGATATTTTTAGACCCCACTTTACTTGTAGAAAAGGTCAAATATACAAAACAGGGGACTTACTGTTGACTGAAATACATTATATCTAGCATAAGAGAACTTGGTTTTCTTAGAGGAGCATTAAGTTCATATGAAAACATGCAACCACTCAAAACCCCATCATCTACTTTGTCTAACCGCAAGGCATTTATAAATTCAATGTATATGAATCTATCTATGAATTGTTAAGGTTGAGGCACATAACGTTTTAGCTAGTGTAGAATTCCTTATCCAATGACAATCTTTGAACTAGTTTCAAGCATTATGATAAAGTCCCATTTTTGGGGCGCAACTCTTTGAGGCCTATGTACTCAACCAACCTTCTTTCCAACAAGGCAATCAACATTGTAATTGATCATAAAGAAAGGAATTCAACCACTTGGTTTTGTGCCCCTTCTTGCTAGGAGTGACCAAGTTGAATTATTTCATGTATGTAACCAATTTCAAGAATTGACTTTGCAACAAACTAGAATGTGTTTTTAAATGTTTGAAATAGTTTGTGGGAAATATGGGTACTGTGTCCCTCTAATCTGCATGATTAAATTTCAATCCCATATGCTCGTACTTGATAGAATCCAATGAAAATGATGCAATCCTACCAATCCTAAAATCATGAGAACTAATAAGTTTGTTGAATTTTGAATGACATGAAATTCTACTTTCTACATCCATGTTTTCTTACACAAATGCACATGGTACATGTCTGTACTACACATTTCATGCAGCTTAGATATCCCTATTAATAGATAGTATCACTAGTTCTTCATAACTTATAATATTGTGTACATCTTGTAGTAGGTAGGGTACTTGGCGATTACATCACAGTGTCCCTAAATAGAATTCAACCTGTCTCTTAATGGAATACTCTCGGTACTCATATTTGGTTACCATTTCTCTTATAGCATTCAAATTTAAAGAAATTATAGATAAACTTATGCATATAGTTTGTCCTCATTTAACTCTGTAGCTATGGCAACAAGGTTAGCATAACCACTCAATTAGGATCTCGTTCTCATCTAAATCAAAGTGCAATTTGTCTTCATCAAATATGTAACCAAAGCATGCTATTAAGTTCACCCTAGACAAACTCTTCTTCTTGTTCACCTGAAGCTTCAACTTCAACTCCAAGCATTCCAAGCATACAACATTGACATACCAATTAGAATGGCATTGAGAATCCAAGATGCACAACCAAGAAGGTGCCCAAGTACACAATTTAAGCATTGTATTCATTAGTCTCTGAAATGTTGTGGGTGCATGGAATGTTGTGGGTTGGTGTTCTAAAAATTGACCTCTCCATACACAATATTTGATACCAAAGTTAAAAAAAATGAGACATAATTAACACCTGAATTTAACTAGGATGTTAGTTACTTTAGTTTTCTCAAAGAATGATTACACCATGAGAGACAAAACAACCAAGGTTATCATTTACAGAAAATGTTCTGTAGATTACAAGAAATCTCTATGCAACAAATCATGTTTCTCTTTACATCTCCAAGGTCTCCATGGTGGATGGCTCTAAGGACCCCTTAAGTTTATAGCACTAAAGTCCCTATTGAATTTGCAGTTATGCACAATTATTCCCTCACTATTATGTGTTGCAAAATTTCACTTAGGGGTAATTGAATTAAACAAGACCCATTTCCCAAAGAACCCACAAAGTGTTTATAGTGTTTCTTGAAAATACGTTGCTACAAGACGTGCTCATGGGTTTCCTTAAGAAAACTTGCAAATATCTCACTACAGACATGTGTATGTAGGGAGAGGTAGTATGGATAATTACATCTTGGCCTAGTGATGAATACTTCTTGATGTATCCTTTATTTTAAGGAGTGGTATATCAAATGAAGATGAAATGTGATCCCTTGAAAATTTGAAAATCCAAAATTGTGTAGTAAAAACAAGTAGCTACATGAATCTACAAGAAGAAATATATTTTCATTGCTATAGGAAACTATAGGAAATCTCACGACAATCTAGTATAGGAGACTATCAATAAAGAAATTTCTACAACAAGCACTCCTCTAGCACATAGTTTCAAATTTTTTAAGTTTCAAGGTTATGGGATATTTCAAAGTACCATCATAAATATGATCCAACCATCCTTCAACACTTCAATCCATTGTTTCCCATAAATCATCTTTCTCCAAGATCCCCTGCATACCTATAGGAAACTATAAGGTTCCCTACATACCTACAAGAAGTTATAAGAGATAGTAAAAATGGTTATTTTTCATCTCAAATGATCAAATCAATAATAAAAAGAGATCTAAAAAAAAAATACTCCATCAAAATCATCAAGGATCCTCCACACAAGCAAATAAAGTGAACTATACCAGGTACCTCACTCACTCATATTTCAAACTCATTTTTATTTCACTTAATTGATTAATTGCACCCCAATATCTTAGTCATGTTCAATCAAACCAAATTCC
Source organism: Picea abies (assembly GCA_900067695.1). Taxonomy (NCBI): domain Eukaryota; kingdom Viridiplantae; phylum Streptophyta; class Pinopsida; order Pinales; family Pinaceae; genus Picea; species Picea abies. The sequence continues at coordinate 7,616 of CBVK0102767638.1, forward strand.
CTCATCAATAATGTGGGCATTGCATATCCACATAAGGGGGGTCATTAATTTATCTAAGGTGGCAACTTAAGTCATCAATATATGACAAGGAAAAGACACCATTGCAATAAGATACATGTAACATAATCAAGAGAGAAGGTATTAACTATCACATTACTAGCAAGGATGGGATAACTCAAGTGTGCCAACCTTTTGAAATGAAAATGGAAGAGTGCTTATACCACCCAAAATCATAATCACGATAATTTGTTCATGCATGCCAAAGAATTCCAAAACACTCATTAAGCTACCAATATGTAGTAGAACACAATTTAAAAGACCACGCAAGAAGGAAAGAGCATAAGGGATGTTACAAAGATTGACATTGAGTTGAGATTTCAAAGCTTCAAGGTTTTCAAATATTGATTTCAGCTACAAGAAAACTATATGAGGAGCTCCCCATAATATCCATTACATGTTGCTACAAATTGATTCTCCTTGACCATAATACTCCACTTAGACAGAGTTTCCTTAACCACTTTTTCTAAACCCCTATTCTTAGAATGCTATAGTGGGTTGAACTTGGAAATTTTTTCACTACATAGAATATTATTCATCATATACAGAGTATACCAACCAATTTTTCCAGGAAAAATTTAAAATGTGGCACAAACTCAAACATGACTTCCAAATATTTTTGAAGTTATCACAGAAAGTTGTAACCCTACTTACCTAGAACTTCTATAGTGTCATTGATTGGTTCTAGTTATAAACCTGGATGTGAATATAATTTCTATAGGAGGGATATCCTATACTAATAGGGTCTCCAAAAGAATAAAAAAAATGAGCTTGGCGTGATATGTTCCAAACCCTACCGATCCAAAATTTCTTTGTTTCCACCATTTGCAATTTTAGGACTTAGAGCTTGTGTTTTTTCCTACTTTCAATAAGTGTTGTGTAATATTATACTATCTTGTTTTGTTGAAGTTCCTTTCACATCAAAAAACTAGGGAGTCAATGTATCTATGTTTGATATCCCTTGTTACAAGAATATTCTAGGATAGTGAATTTATCCATGTATTCAACCTTACAAACTTCTCGGGATATACATCAAAGTGAAAAATGGGGGGTGATTTTAGCAAGAGTGATCCTACAAATACCTAGGGTATATAACGACATTGAGGTAGTGGAATTATTTCAACAATCAAATTGGACGGTATACTTTGATAGGTTTTAGATCTATGATGACAGAGTGGCACTAAAGTTTGCATACAACTTTTAGAATGTTACAGATAATAAATACATAACTACTATGAGAGGGATTGAAATACATATAAATGATGTTGTCATAAGCAAAGTTTCATGCCTCCTAGTGGGTCCAACTTGGGATAAGGAATATAGAAAACCTGCTACAGATGCCAAGAAACTATTTTTATTAAGCTATGAAGAACTAGAAGAGAATAAGAATGGAGTCAAAAGGGAAAGTCTCCCAGGACCTTGGGATGTGGTAGCATATCATATGTTGAAGTATATAATCAGTGAAGGGAGACTAAGCATGTTGTATGGATACCATTTCATATTTTTACACCATCTAGGAAACCTATTTCACTAAATACCTAAGGAAAACCTCAACATCCCATATTTCTTGATACAATATTTGAGGCATATGAGTTACAAAGTAAATAATGGGAACGAATAGACATTGTCCCAGCATGGACTCATTAAAATTGTAGTTTTTTATGCTCTAGAGAGATAAACTATCAGAGTATTGTAGGAGGAATTACCTAGTATTAAGACTTGTATCATGTGGGATTTGCGATTGGTGTTAGAACTAGGTGATGTATAAGTAGTGGAAGTTGCACACTTAAAAGGAATTATGATAGAAAGGATATGTGCAATTTTTCATTGATCATTCTCATTTATTATAAAATGTTCCATTCCACTTGGGATCCAATGGTTTGTTCATCCTCTCAACTCCAATTTTTAAACAACAGAGGTAGTTGCCCACTAATTGATGAGACCACTAAAAAAATACCAAGGCTCCAAGTATGTAGTAACCATCCTATTGACACTTGTGAATAGGACTTACATTTATAAATGTACATATAATATTGATACCAATATGAGTGTGGCCTAGTTCTCAATTCCATACTACACTCTTCCCTATCCTCCATTGTTTCCAATTCATCTCAAGTATTCTCATTCCTTATGTCTACCCATTCTTATTCTCATTAAAAAATATGATGTATATGTGGGATTTATATTGAAGTAACAAAATTCTACAAAGCAATGGGAAGAGATCTAGTGATGGTGGCATCGGTATCTAGAGTGGGAGGAAAAGGGAGAATGACCAGGGGAAGGTAAGGGGAACACTATGGCTAGCTTAGTTTACATTGCCAAGGCAAGGAGAAAAGACTTGTGCAACATGGGGCTCTTAAACAAGTCCACTTCATGATAAAAATAATCTAATAAAATGGATTTGAACTTAAGGATCATGAGTATTTTTAAAAAGTGCAATGGTCTCCAATTGATTTTACCTCCAATCCAATGCTAAACCTTCTAAGTGATTTTAAGAAAAGGTAAAATAATTAGTCTTAAATAGTTTAGGGTGTAATTTTAAGAAGGAAGTCATATTATGAATCCATGAATCGAGGTGTTTACCCTCATGAGACCATCATACTTAAGAAGTGAGATCGATAGGTTCAACGAAATCCCTGGATGTTGGATCATGAATTGAGTTTGGCATAAATCATGTAATATTTGGATTAGTATAGGAGTGCACCATGCATAAGGTAGCTTAAGTTGTGCTAAAGGATCATTATGACAAGGTAACATGGTCTAGAGGAGAAAACTTAGTGTGGATGTAATAGATTGAATAATATATATTGATGGCACCAGTCTTAGGATGAGGGGGAGATATTGATGAATGAATTATGGAAGAAAGACAATGGGGCTAGTAGT
>CBVK0102767640.1:0-12671 GCA_900067695.1 Picea abies
CAGGGTAGTTTGGTTAGACTATCTGCATATGTTAGATTATGTCCTTTTGGCTCTGGAAACAAGACAATCTCTTGGTTTGAATTTTAATGAATGCTTAACGGAATTGTTAGCTTTTGGGGTAATGGGATAGGTGCTTGTGCATTGGGAGTCCTAGCTAGAGTGGCTTTTATGTAATGACTTAAGCCACTTTTGTAAGGTTGAGTGACTTAAGTGATTTAAGTCATCTCAACTAAAGATTAAGTTTTGATCGTTAGATGTGAGATCCAAGATCTAATCTTGGCTATTGAGATTTAGGGTTAGGATTTTAGTCATTAGAGAATTATAAAAGTAGATCCAAGAAAAAAAGAGTGACGCACCATTAAAGCTTACCATAAAGAATTTTGAGGTTACTAAAACTGCTCAACAGGGCTGTCCTTGACCTGTTGAGTACTGTTTTCAAGGTTTTTCAAATCTGATTTAGGACTGCTTTAGAACAGCCTTGGGCAGCCTGAGATCCGCGTCTGTTGAGTACTGTTTTCAAGGTTTTTCAAATCTGATTTAGGACTGCTTTAGAACAGCCTTGGGCAGCCTGAGATCCGCGTGGAGAAAAAGCCGCTGGAAATTTCAGACTTGGTGGCTGTCCTAAAACAGTCCTGAGATCTGTCCTTGCCCTCTTGTTGGGCATTGTTTTCAAGGTTTTTTCAAATCTGATTTAGGCCTATTTTAGGACAGCTTTGGGCAGCCTGTTTTAGGACAGCGTGGAGAAAAGTCGCTGGAGATTTCGGACTTGGTGGCTGTCCTGAGATCTGTCCTTGACCTTTTGTTGGGCACTGTTTTCAAGGTTTTTCAAATTTGATTTAGGACTGTTTTATGACAGCTTTGGCAGGAGATAGGCCTGAAAAGCTGCTGGAAATTTTAGACTTGGTGGCTGTCTTAAAACAACTCTAAATTAGATTTGAAAAACCTTGAAAACAGTGCCCAACAGGTCAAGGACAGACCTGTTGGGCAGTCTTAGGGATCTCAAAATTCTTCAGAAATGAGCACAGCAGTTTTGATAAAATAATTCAACACAATTATTGTAAAAGAAAAGATTTCTACACGGTCGAAGGATTTTAATTGAAAGTATTTTCTAAACATTTTATAAAAAAATATTGCCACATCTTATTTATGGATAAGGAATCTGCTCAGACCTCTTGGACAGCCTTAGGGACTTCAAAATTCTTCAGGAATGACCACAGCAGTTTTGATAATATAATTCAACAATTATTGTATAAAAAATATTTCTACATGGTCAAAGGATTTTACTTGAAAGTATTTTCTAAACATTTTATAAAAAAATATTGTCACATCTTATTTATGGATAAGGAATCTACTCAAAACAAAATCATGATTGCACCCAGATAATGTTAAACATTCATGGATTGTAAATTAAAATGGAAAAAAAATCCATAATGTAAAAAAAATCACATTAATAAAGAATAATGGGATAAAAAGAAAATCCATAAATTAAAAAAAAATCACATTAATAAAGAATAATTACAGATATTATCAATCTATATATAATTAGCTTAGATCCATTTGACTCCAGATCTTTGAATAATGGGAAAAAAAGAAAATCCATAAAGTAAAAAAAATCACTTTAATAAAGAATAAATACATATATAATCAATCTATATATAATCAGCTTAGATCTATTTGACTCCAAATCTTTTCAAAATTGAAGAAGAGAGATTTTCAAATTTGCATCTTGATTTATTTTTTATCCCTACCTAATCCCTCTCAGCTAATCCTTCTCAGTGTTTCATAGATCCAGAATTAAGATTTTCTACCTAATCCCTCTCAGTGTTTCATAGATCCGGAATTAAGATGAACACTGTTTAGGCAAGGCTTAGGCACTCACCAGCCAAAAAAAACAAGTTCCCAGAGTGAGTTTAATGGTGGGTGTTGATTTCCAAGTTTAAGCTCATTATCAGTATCTTCAAACGTCAGTATACCTTCACCCAGTAATGCCTTGGAAAAACAATTGAACTTTTATAAAAGCAAACGAGGAGATGCATCTACTGGCATATAAAATCCAGATTTTAAATATATAAAAACTTCTATAGTTGGTTCCAAGGATAAATATTCATAATCTTGGTATTAGAGTTCACATGTGTCAGTGTGTCCCAGAAAGTAGTAAATTAAGACACAGATAATCTTACGCAATGGACCCCAAATACATCCATATCAATATTGTATGTATGTGAAACAATAATAGACTACTACATATCACAGTCCAAACACTAGTCATATTTCTTCAAATTTATGTACTGATAAAGAAAATCAATACTATTCATACAAATTTGCTCTCATCCTAACAAACCATACCTCTAAATCATCAATAAATGCGTCTTCTTCCGTCTGATTTTCAATTTTCTAACGCTTATTCAAATATTCCTCTGCCTTCTTGAAGTACTTGAGATATTTGTTCTCCGCCTCATCCTCTTCCGCATACGATGTCGAATGTGACGATGGGGGCCTCGCGTAATTATCATACCCTTGCGCATGCGGTGTCGAATGTGACGATTGAGGCCTCGCGTAATTGTCATGGGCGGCAGCATTCCCGCTTCCTTGAGGCCTCGCGTAATAATCATCCTCTTGCGCATGCTGTGTCGGATGTGACGATGGAGGCCTCGCGTAATTATCATGGCCGGCAACATTCCCGCTTCCTTGCTTGTGCCCGTATTTCTGCAAATAACCTTCAGCCATGTCGACGTATTTACCATAGCTTTTGCCCTCCATCTTACCATAATGTTTCGCCGCTGCCAAAACGTCCGCTGCGGCCGCCGCAAGCTTCGCATTATCGATCTTCTCTCCCTCTCCCCCACCCTCCGCTTGTGTTTTGTGCAATTTCGCAACGGCCGCGTCCAAAAGAACTTTGGCGCTCGCTGCAGCTTGTCCACCGCAACGGCCGCGTCCAAAAGAACTTTGGCGCTCGCTGCAGCTTGTCCACCTGAGGGTTTCATCTTTTCTCCGGAAGTAGAGGAGGAATGGTGCTGCGTTGGTGGTGAAGAGGCGGCTCCGCCTTGGCTCCCTTCCGCTGGAAAGTAGGAGGAGGCGGCTGTGCGAATAAAGTCTGAAACCCCGCGATCCGATGTTTGTGAGTCTCCTCCATGGGAATGCTTTCCGTGGCTGTAATGAGAATCCATTGGTGGTTCAGGAATCGATCTGCTACAGATTGGAATTCTTCTGATTAGAAGAGAAAAAAAAAATAGAATCGGGAACAAAGATCTTCTGGTGTGAACGAATGAGGATGTAGATCAGGGGTTAAATATATGTAGCCCCAACGCGCCCGCGGAATGAACGCTTCCAAGAGAAACTTCTCGAAGGTGCGCGACACCCTCTATCCGCGTAAGCGATTGAATACAGAAGGTTCCGGTGGAATGTGTGGTCATACGCGCTCCTTGCGCGTGCATTTATTTCCTCATCTACCCTGCATCGATTTAATCTCCATTAATTTATTTTTTTAAGTTTTTTATTCTCTCATCTGCCCTGCATAAAATTATATCAATCTTTTTTTAAATTATTTTTTAATTTCCTCATCTATCTCTTTTGTTATTTTTTTATTTTTCGTAAAAAAAATTCATAATAATTTATATAGTTTATAATAATCTACAAATGTTTATGGTGTTACATACAAATCGTCCACGTGCATCTTTATTTTCCTTCAATTTTTTTATTGTTTTTCTTAACCAAATGATACTTTTAATTGTAAACAAAACTTGAACTTCTTATCCCTATCCCGGATGGATTTAGTGTCCAACGTTATTGACCGAGGATATATTGTTAACAACTACGGGAGATTAGTTAGCATTGACCCAAAAACAAATATGGGGAACATATTATTAAAGATTAAATGAATGTTAAATAAATTAGTATATTTAGGAGGATAGTACATCTATTGGAAATGGGTATAATTAATAATATTTTAATTATAAATCATAATCTTATTAAAGATGTTGGTATATTCTCAAATCAATGAATGAGATTTGAATGAAATTTAATATTCATAACTTCCTATTTGTTCACCGGTTTACTTTTTCACATTTACTTAATCATATTAAGAAATTACTATCTCGCCGTATGATTTCCATGTTTAAATGATTAAAAAGAATTAATATCTATGCAACATTTTATTGTCACGTTTGGATTATTGCTAGGCACTACCTCATCTTCATTGTCACCGATCCCATGTATCATATTGGGGCAGACATTACTTTTTATGGATGTGAATTGTGTCATGGTCGTATGTCATGTTTAAGTCGGCGTTTCAATTTCAATTAACAATATCAGGTGGAGAGTAGTCTCCTTAGCAGGTGGACAGCGGTGGGGCTTTAACTGTGTCGCACACATTTCCCATTCTGCCCTATGTTGTTAAGTTTAGTTCTTGGCATTTCACAAAATTTGCTTTAAATCTATCTCTATACATGTTAATATTTCTATTCATTGCCATGCAAGGACCTCATGCAGGTTGCAATCCAAGTTTGCGCAATAATGGTACAAATATCTCAAATATACGATTAGGGTTTACAATTTTTAATTTTAGTTATCAATGATAGTTATTAATTTTATGGTTTACAATTTTTCTAAAGCTATTTTGCCAACAATTCAGCGGCTCCAACCTACAAAGCAAATTCGCAACTTGGTCCTCTGCAAGGGTTTTTGTCAAACCTAAGTCGAACAAAATTGTTCAAATTGTGATCTAAACAATGAAAATTGCAATCTTAATGGTTTTTGGTATGCCAGATTACTGGGAAAGTAATCAGAAATGGGGCCATTTGAATTCCCACTATCTGGATACTTCCTCCTCCTGTGGCTTATGTTATGTCGAGGGATTAATAATGGTTATTAGTTCTTATATGTAATGTAATTTTGCAGGGTTTATTCTTTCATTGTTTCTATGGGATAGCTCTACAACATTGATTCTCTAGTTGCCAAGTGATACAAATTCTTTGCATCTGCATATTGGAGACTTGTTCGCGATATAAAAGTGTTCATTCGTTGGTAATTGCTATAGTAGTAACCTAACTCGTAGTGACGTATTCTTGGAAAAGTATAAATTGGATAAAAGTTGGGAGTGCATTGGTGCGTGCTTTACACACCTAGCGATAGTCTCATTAACATTTATCATTGCTTCCCATTTACTATGTATTGCTTACTTTATTACAACAGTCATTCCATTAGCTACACACTTATCTTGTGTTGCAAATTTTAAAACATAAATGGTGTTTGTTTATATGTTGGGAAGGAGGAAACCTCAAGCATATTTTGTGGGAATCCAAATTTGAGATAGATTGTCGTTATCAAGTTCAACTATGATTTCCCTCTATTTTCGAAGGCACCGTCCATTGGTGTGTATTTGCTTCTAAAACAATTGGTTTTATCTATTTTCTAGGTTTATGGAATTTACATTACATTTTTAGCTCTGCTTATTTTTTAGAAAAGCGATGCAAAACTAGAGCAGTGTAAGTTTTAACTTTTCCTTCCTTAAATATTTGGTGGAAGAGGTATGTTATCAATCCTCTTTCAAACGAAACCCTAACCAACCTTTTGTTTCCGTCATCAATAAACCTTAGAACCTTCGATAATGAAAATTTGGTTGTAGAAATTTACTATTGTATTATTGAAATGGTAGATGTGGGTTGTAAAAATTAATCAAGTGATCTCCAAAACTAATAAAATATAAATAATAATTTTTTAGTTGGAAAATATCTTTAAAGAAATGGCAATATCAACCATTTAAATGTGTTATTTAATAATAATTAATGTGTTATTAAAAGGATTAAAATCATTTAAAATTATGCTAGGGTTAGGGTTATGTTAAGATTAGGGTTTATGCTAGAATTAAAATTATATTAAATTTGAGTTAGGGTTTGTAAATTAAAAGTAAACCACTCAACGTTCATCGACCATAATGTAATGTCCCATTTCCCTTAGGCAGTTGGGATACCGTGGTGGTTTATCAAATTTCCCATAAACCATTAAACGGACAAGCTAGGGAAATGACATTAGTAAAGTCACTTCTGATAAGAGACAGGGTTTGGACTGTCATAATCCCCAAATCGAGCAGTAGAATCATCATACCTGAGTCGCCCTCTTTATCATTTCGTGGGAACAGATCGTGGGCATTACTTCATGGCTGTGTGTTGAGGAGGCGCCCAGTTTTCAACAACAGATCTCTACTTATCCAAGAGAGGTAATTCGACCTCCTTCTAATTGTATTGGAGCAGCATTAATATTATCCAATAAAGAGCAGTCATTTTCTGAATATTTTTGCCATGGTACGCTTGGACATTTTTCATTATATTTTTTTTGGGTTTTGCTTAAAGTCATCATAAGTCATTGTGTACATCATTGGGAGGTATAAGGGGATTCAAAATCACTATAACAGCAAACAGAACCAATGAGACAGCCTGTTGTCCCTTAAAATTTTCACCTACAGCCATAATTTGTGATGCATGCCAAGTGTTTGACGAAAGTCCGACACCAAACTGGGAGAGTTTTTCCGAGTTTTTCAACCTATAATATTTCACATAATTATGTGACTGTGCTAATCTTTATCTGAGTGAGAAGTGATTTGGGGATGTTTTCATTTTAATAAAGGATGAAAAACTTTTAAGACCAAAAAAAAATAGAATGTTCTAGATACATGGTTAAAAAAAATATATAGAAATTAATAAGTATATAGTTGGTCTCTTATACACATCTCTGATGGCGCGAGGGAGGCGTGTAGATCTCAAGTATATAGTTGAGAATTTGGAATAAATAATTATTCTCCATTTGAAAAAGTATTGTTAAAGAATAAGATTATACCAATCAAAAGGTTTATTACCTTAAAAAAAAAATAGATTGGCTTCTATGTTACTCAATGGAGAACATCTTGTATTCTTGATTGAAAGGACAAATGGGAATGTCAAAAGTGAATGGGAGAATGAAATGTAGGATGTAGACAAAAAGAGTTTGTGTTATCTTCATTGAGAAGTAGTTAGTGGAGAATTTTTTGAACAAATATATTATGTTGATTTTATGGAGTTTCTTTTTTAGTAAAGATCTTATGAACTTTTAACCATAAATATTGTTGATGATATAAATGAGCTTTCAATTTTTTTCTAATTTGAACTTCTACATATCTCATTATTTACATATGTAATCCACTATTGCGTGTTTTGGTGTTTTTATGCAAAATTTGTTCACATTTTTCTCATAGTTTTTGCAAGTGCCAAGCTAGACACCAAATTGGTGTATGATACCCCCTTGTTTGTGGGACACGGGACCCCCTTCGCACAACAATTTGACTGCTAAAGTCTACGAAGATATACATACCCTACCCCCCTCTAGATTTGAACTTGTAACATTTTAGAAGGAAACACACGTTCTTAATCATTAGACCCACTAAGGTTGTAAGTTAAGTTATTATTTACATATTTAAACAAGAATGTCACATCATCATCACATTTAAAAATATATATCTCTTATAACTAACTACCTACTTTACATGAAACTTCATCACACATAAAAATGATGTGTTATCTGATGACCACCACACAAAAGTGACATGTCACCTATAGAAACTTTAGGTATATTTACATTTTCACACATTTAATTGGTAATCGGTTACAAGATTTTAACCCTTTAAATTGGGGTACAAATAAGTTGGATTGATTGAGATGGAATTTGAAATATATATTTCAATTTCATACATTTAGTTTAGCTATAGAAATTGCACCATGATTTTAACCCATTTTTAGTTATGGGTTAAATATAGTTGAATATATCGGTGTTTATATAAACAATGAATGGAAATAAACTGTGTGTACATAAGTGAGACTTTAATGCAAATCTGAATTAGTACATGTTATCTAGAGAATTCAAACATAACACGAATTAGTACATGTTATCTAGAGAATTCAAACATAACACAGAATTGACCAATATATATATATATATATATATATATATATATATTTAAAATAAAAATATCCAAAACCTCTTATACATTGATAATTTGATCAAACAAAAAGATCGCATTGCCATGTGCACGGCCTAGTTTGTGGCAGCTCCTAGTGTTAATGTTAAACTCCGCGACACAAGGTTATACTTGCGAAATGATAAGTCAACATGATAGGTCCATTGTGTCCTCAATCATTACTTTGTTTTTGATGGAGAACTATATTACTTAGTATAGTGCAGTTTATTATTCTCTGTGATGGAGGAGGGTTGAGGGTTGTAGCATAGGATGATTTTATTTAAAATAAATAAATAAATAAATTAGTATGTTTATGTGCATTTCGAGGCTAGGATATCAGCAACCACTGTCATTATTTTACACAAGGCAACGAGGGGATCCTAGAACAAGTTTTTATGTTTTATTCCCTTTAAATTTAATTGTTCTGATGAAATGAAAACTATTTAGATCTTTGGTGCCTTAAAAAAACATTGGTTAAACATCTCATTCTTGTTTGAAAATTTTGTATTTTTCCCTGGACAAGTCGTTTTCTTTTTATTTAAGAGTTTATTGATTTGATGAAATCAAAGCTCTCAACATTTTATTCTGTTTAAAACCCCCGTCATTTCCCTATAAACTATGGAATCATTATAACCTAAAAAGAGCTATTTATTATTATTATTAAATAATATATTTAAAGGCCTCGAGAACAATTTACATATATTCATAGGTTTTTCCTCTCGTCATAATTTACATTTCACAGAAACAATATTTTAACAAAATTCGAAAACTTAGATCTCAAAGGGCAACCAATTGACCCTTTTTATATTTTTGTATAGTTTGAAAACAATATACTTCATATCCAATTTTTACTTATGTACAGTGTGAAAAAATATACTTCATATCCAATTTTTACAAATCATAGGTGCCTTAAAAAATTAATACAAACTTATTAAAATATTAAAATTTGTTATTATCAAAATAGCTTTTTTTTTATAAGTTAATACAAATTTATCGAAAAATAAATTTGTTTACTCTGCAAATAACATATTCTAAAAAAGTTATCATAAACTCATGGGAAAAAATTTAGCAGTGCTTGCCACATAAATAAACTTTTCTAAAAGAGTTAAGTGAGCAATTGAGTGTTGATTTCCTCCATATTTATTTCATTTTCCTTGGGTTCTTCCTCGACACGACACGTTTGTGTGTCGTGTTCGCACGTCATGCTGGCAACAATAGTCATTCATCTATTCATTCAGAGTTATTGATATGAAAGGTAAAGATGTGAGAGCATAGTGTGGATGAATGAATGGGGCAAATGAGAATAAAAAATAAATTGTGGGGGTCACCAGGGGAATGTTGATTTGGATGGAGGAAAATGGATACGCTTTGGTTTCGAATCTAATTGCTTGGAATTGACGACATTGTCTAGAAGCTTCTCTGTGTTTTCGAGTCCAGACTTCTTGTCCTGTTGCTTTCCTTTTTCTTCATTTGTTGTGGGTGTAATATGTAGATAGCCCCACCAATTGGATTGAATTTCATAGGCATTTCCATTTGTACTTAGATATTTTGTTTATTTGTTCTAAAGATACAAACTGTGGATCTATGGGAATGGGGGGAGAACAGTTTATGACAAGGGAGTGATGGGGTTTGCAATGTGTGAGAGGGTGTAGGCCACCAGTTACCAAATAATAGTCTATGCCTGAACGCCTAGCAAGATCATAGGGCTATGTGAAAAGGAAGCGATTTCAGTGGATTATCCCATGGCGATTGTGGAATGGAGCAACGTTATATTTACCATGCTCAAAACCCCTTATGATGTTTGTGAGGTTGTCCTAAGAACTAAGGGTATCCTCTTGAGCATGGCCCTCAGGTGTGGATTCGTCCTGGTCTATATAACCAACAGCCAACCCTCGCTTGCCAAAGAGATCTATGAAGAAGACAAAGCTAAAGGTTGTGAATCCATGGATGTGTTGGTGTTGGACGGGGAATGGGGGCTAAGGACGATACTCTATATATCTTAGTGAGGGGTCGTGCAAATACTGTGGCAAAGATGGAATCCTTGTTTAGGCTCTCGGAGGTTGAATATGGACGGAAAACAAAGGAGGCAAGGGACAAAGGGATAAATGATTTGGTAGACAATATTGGTTGATAGGTTTTGCCTAGTTGACAAGTTTTCGGAAAAAGTTGTCCCTACATACATGCCTTTGAAATAAATATTTAGAAACAATAATAATAGTTATTTTAAGGTTGTGATTTGAAGTGTTATTTGCAATGGCATGACTAAGGGTGCACCGAGAAAACATTATTAAGGGTGCATGGCAAATCCATATGATTTGGTAGCCTTAATAACCGACTCACAAGTGGAAGTCGTGAGATGGTTAGGATAGTGTACTAGCGTGTAGGCTAGGATGATGAAGAATGTCTTGTCAAGTAGGATTGACGACTGACAAGGTGTTATGTAGCAAGATTGAGTGGGGGATGACATAACTTGGAAATGTGATAGATTGTGTGTGTTATCCATGGCAAGGAAATAGTGCTGATAAGTGCATTGAAGATATGTGAATTCCCAATGAAGAAGGGGCATGATCTTCATGAACTATCATGTGTTGGATATATAGATGACAACAAGGTCTTACGTTGGGTAGTCAGTTGTTCAAGTATGCTTGGATCGAGGGAGGAAACAATAGGTTTCCTATGGTTGGGTAATGATGGCGCAACATCACCTATGGTGAAACGAACACTCTATCATTTTGCATGGTTGAAGTTCTTGTCTTGGGTTCGGCTAGGACATGTCAATTAGGCACATTTCGGGTGATACAAGAAGTTGATGGTCATGCCCAACTAGCAAGGTCACAATAGTGCCACACAACGAGTAGACTTCTTGAGTGGTATGAGATGCTCAAGCTGAACAAAATTTCTATCCCTGTGACAAATGATATATGAGCCACATTCGAATGTTGAAATTGTGGAAGTGTATCTTCACCACCAACACGCCTTTCATTGAAGGAGTCGATGGGTTCATGTTGATGAGGGCTTCAACAATTCAAGTGGGGGAGAATGCAAAGACCTAAATTGAGGTGTTATTGACAATAGCATGATGGAGGTTGCTTTGGGAAAATTTGACTAAGGGCTAATGACATGTCCATACGATTCGATAGCCTTGGTGACCAACTTGTGGGTGGAAACCATGAGACAATTAGGAATGTGTACTAGCGCGTAGGCTACAAGGAGAAAACATTTCTTGTCATGTAGGATGAACGATCAATGGGGTGTTGGATAGTAGGATTCGACAAAAGATGGTGCAACTTGGCGATGTTGTATATTATGTGTGTTATCTGTGGAAAGGTAATAGTGTTGATGAGTGCATTGAAGATATATGAATTTCCAACAAAGGAGGGACATGATCTTCATGGACCATCATGTGTTGGATTGGATGGATGATAACATGGTCTCATATTAGGCAATAATTTGTTCAAGTATAATTGTCTCAGGGGAGGTGATCATAGGTTTCCTATGGTTGGGTGGTGGTGATGCAACATAGTCTATGGTGAAAAAATCACTCTGAGATTCCACATGGTTGAAGGTGCCTAGCTTGGGTTCTATTAGGACATGTCGATTAGGTGTATTCTCAGTTATACAAGTATTTGATGGTCATTCCCAACTTGCAAAGTCATGACAGTGTTGCACAATGACTAGGCTTCTTAAGTGGTATGGGATGCTCAAGCAAAACGAAAATTCTAGCCCCGTGATAAAAGGTATTAAAGCCACATTTGAATGTGGAAATTGTGGAAGTGTCTCTTCACCAGCAACACTCTTTTCATTAAAGGATCTGATGGCGTTGTGTTGACAAGGATTTCAACATTTTAAGTGGGGGTGAACATAAGGACCTAACTTGAGGTGCCATTGACAATGGCATGAAGGAGTGTCTGTGAGAAAACATGACTATGGGTGCATGGCGAGTACATACCATCTCATAGACTTGATGATTGACTTCATGGGCATGGATTAGGGGTTATAATTGTTAAGACTTGGGGATTATAACAGTTAAAATTTAGATGTTTAGGGGTTGTAGAGAGAAAGGATTAGAGGTGTTAAGTATTAAGGAAGATAATGGCTAGGGGTTATAAAGGTTAATGGTTTAAGATTAGGGATAACATAGATTATGGTTAATAGATGTTAGGGTTCTAGGGGTTATAAATGTTATGGATTATATGGGTTATTGGTTAAGGGATATAGAGGTTAGGAATAAGAGGATAAGATTTTTAAAGGTTAGAGGTGATAGGGATAGGGATTATATGTTATGAGTTATGTAAGTTATGTGTTATAACAATAAGGGATTATAGGTGTTAGGGGATTGTGATAGTGCTTAGCATATGAAGGTCATAGGGGTTAATGTTATAATAATAAATTTTAAATTTATTTAATAATAGTTGTTATTATAATAATTATTTTTTAAATTATAAACAACAACAACAACAAAAACAATAATAATAATAAAATTTCAATATTAATTATAAGAATCACAATTTTAATTTTAATAACAATTATAATTCTTATAATTAGAATAAATATAATAATATTGATTAGTTTTTAGTGTAGTTATTAGTGGCAAATTTGATTCTATTACAACATTTACACCACAAAAGCAACATTGGAATGATGCTCCACAACACATTATTTGGTTTAGCATCGGAACATACAATAA